>PVIA01006738.1:0-41181 GCA_004024845.1 Tonatia bakeri
AAGGGAGGCAGGGAGGAAGGGAGGGGGGGAGGAAGAGAGGAAGGCAGGGAGGGAGGGAGGGAGGGAGGAAGAGAGGAAGGCAGGGAGGAAGAAGGGTTTTGAAGGCTGTTTTTATTAGACACCATTTTAATTTGATGAACTGAATTATTGATACTTGGGCAGGCTCATACATTTGATATGATTTTTTAAATTTGTTTTAGTGTTTAATATGTTGAGTATAAAGCCATATAGTGTACTGGGCTCACTAGCCCAATTTTTTTTCCCCAGAAATTAACATTATAACTTTAAAAGGTAAAGAAGGAGAACTATACAAAAACGAGTGGGGCAGTTGATTGGAGAAACCAGTCTGCAGGCTTTGGACGAATTGGCCCCACCTGACGTTTGAACAGACAGGGAGCCGAATCTGTCACGGCCCTGCAGGGGGCTGAGGATCTGCAGGCAGCACCAGCTGACGTCCAGGGCCCTAATTCCGCAGGTCCAGCACATTAACCCTGGTCTGTACTGGGGCCCCAGCTGAACCTGGCAGCCTTTGAAATGCTATCAGGAGAAAAAAGAGGGCCTTCTTTTGTCTGTATTCCTTCCTGCTGCTAGTGTAGTTGGGTCCTTACGGGCTGACATTTGGCAGGATGCCAAGACCACACTGCCTCCCACTGGTGGAGATAGTGTGTGTTCGATTAAAGGCTGAAAATTGGTGATATCTGACCTCCAAGTCCCACTGTTTCCATAGGGGCAGGAGGTCTGGGCAGGCTTTCTACCTCCTGGAGCTGCCGGGCGATGCGGATGAGTGCAGGCCCTCCTAGGAATCCCTTTGTGCTGTTCACTGGGCTCTGTCTAAGGCCCGTGGGTGTATAAGCGCCACAGTCTCTGCAGCAACCCTACGAGGTGGGACTGCTGTGATCACTTCCTGCTTTCCACCAAGAGGGTACCAACGGCGAAGTTGGCACTGGCCCAGGAGCACCAGCTGCCCAGAACTTGGGTGGAGGTGGCCTGGCTCCAGGGCCCACGCTCCTCACTGGCACTCCTGACTCTTCAGTAAGATGGGGACATTCATCTGTGGTTTATGTGGCACCTTAAGGTCAGGAAGGGAAAGGGGAGAGTTCCTCACCGCATTCAGGGCTATCAAGGACACTAGAGATTTTACTTTTTAACCTTAAATGTGTGCTTTTTCTTTTCTGGCTATATCTGGAAAGCTCCAGAAAAATTTTCCCTGTCCTTAAAACAAAAAAAAAAAATTGTTTACTTTTTTTTTTGTCTTAAAGATAGGGAAGGAAGGAAGGAAGAAGGCAAATAGGGAGGGAGACAGAAAGGGAGTCTCAGCCATAGGGTGGGAGGTTTGTTTGGAGGGCGACGGGAGGAGCAAAGTCACCGTACTTCTCTCTCCGCCTCAGGCGGCGTCCTCAGCTGCGGCCACATGCCCCTGAGAAACCAGCACCTGCCTAGCAGGCCGTGCATGCTCCCAGCTCCCTCCAGGTGGTGAGCCTCTGCCCCCACCACTGCCCCCTCCCCCAGCTGACGACAGTGACTCATCGACCTTTGCCTCCTGGTATCCTTCGGTTTTCTAGGGCTCCCATCGCCTGTTCGATCAAGCTCTTGTTTTAAACCCTCTCTATGGATGTAAAGCAATTCCTAAAGTGGTGTCTGTTTACTTGACCGGAACCACCTAGTACACCTTTAGTACTTCCCTCAGAAGGCGGCAATGTGGGTGGCATCCATCCCTTCCAAGAGCAGAGAACGGACTTCGAAACACCTTTCGATTCCTTTTCCAAGTTCAAAAACATTACAGAAGTGTAGCGTTAAGTGAGCCCAGTGCTCCCAGCTGGTGACCAGAAATGGAATTACAAAGGCAGGGTGCTAAAGAGTGAAGAGGTCGCACTTACTTTCCTCCCGTTCCACCACCCACCCCCACCCTCCAGGTGCAAACCTCCACTCTGCCCATAATTGCGTGGGCTTCATTGTAGCTGGTTTATCTGGCTACTAAATCGAAGAGATTCAGGCTTTTCTTCTTTTTTTGCCAAGAGTTTTCCACCAAAAATGCAGAAAAGGTTTTGGTGAATTCTCCAAACTGAACCATGACAGCATCAAATCACAAGGAGTCTCTGCAACATGACTCCTGCCAGCCAGCGCTTGCTGAGGGTCTGCTGTAGACCGGGGTGGCGGCAGGGAGCTAAGCTAGACTTGGTCCCTGCTCTCCACTTGCTGAGAATCTAGCAGAAGGCTTGGCTGGAGGAGGGGGATGGCAGGTGCCATAAGAGAGGACCCTGCATGCTCAGGAGGGAGAGAGCCCAGCCTTGGCCTCGCCCCACGTAAGTCTGATTGGAGAATCTGGAGAGATCTCTTCCACGCAGCGGCAGGAAGTGGAGCCTTACCAGACGGGAAGATAAAGCCAGAAGTCTGTGGAAACGTTCTGGATCTGAGCAGAAAAGGCAACTAGGCAACTGTTGCAGAAAATGCTCCATTTTGAGCAAGGGGAACCCAAAGAGGGGAGGCTATCGTCTAAGTGATGGTCGCACACCCTGATGCTGGATTCTTGAGCTTGTTGTCTTTCATACTAACATTCATTCTCTCTGTCTCTATCTCTGTTTCCCTCTCTCCTCCTCCCCCCTCTCTCTTCCCCCCTACACACACTCCCCTCCTGGTCTGCCCGGTATCTGAGTATCATGGAACTGGTCCTTGGGGGCGAGAGGAGTCTGTTCTTGCCTCTGTGACTCACATCCCCTCTCTGTGGTTCTCTGGCCCCCAGCCCATTCCCCCACCCCTCTCCTTTCTCCAGTTGCCCTGTCTCGACCCCACTTGGGGGGTTTTCTTTTCCATTCCTTTGGTGGCCCTGCTGTTTGTTGCTTGCTAAATGATTTATACATTCCTGGCTGGATCCAAGACAGTGTGAGATGAAAACCAAATGCAAATCAACTAAAAAGAAAGGCCAGAATAAACACAAACTTAAAGACTAACAGTTTCCAAGGCTGTGCATCCGTCTGAGCTGTCCTCTCTGCTCTCCAAGTGCCCCACCTCAGCTCAAAGCGGTCTCCGGGCTATCCTCACGAGGTCGTGTGAGGTGCTGGAAGAAGGTCTCTTGGCCGTTCCTTCTTTTCCTTTTGAAGATGGATGTGATCTCAGGGTTCCCACAGGGAGCCTCTGATGGGTCAGCATTGCCTCTGCCCATGCAGTGGCCTACCCCTACCCCCTACACATGCTTGTCCCCCTCTGCCATGTCCTTCTGACGTGGCAGCCCCTGTTGCACCAGCAGCTTTGTTCCTATACCCTTGGGGCAGTTTTCACCTTCTGGAGAATTTTCAGAAACTACACCTCCCACCTTTCGGGGAGCGTGTATCTGGCTCACACCGGCTCAGGCACTATGGGAAGGCCCCCCGGTAGTCACTGCGAACTCATTCCAGACTTTCTTCCTGGGACCGGGCCCTTGGACCTGGGACTGTATTTACAAGAACTACTTCCTCTTAGGCTTTAAGGAGTCAGCACCCTGGGCTCCGATCCCAGCTTTGACACCAAGATAAGTCTGTAACCCTGGTGAAGTCACTGTACTGCTCAATGTATCCATTTCTTCAGTCATTTCACAAATATTCATGTCACAGCCCCTGGGCACAGGGGTCTAGAGATGGACACGATTGAGAAGAATCTCAGAATTTATGGTCTGGTCCTAGGACATAGTGAGTTTTTAGAAAATCATGGTGGGGGGACTTTAAGGAAACAATTTCATAATATCAAGAAAAGTTGAAATATGAATGCCCTTTGATCCAGCAATTCTAAGCCTAGATATATAATTTTTAAAAATTCTTATACATTTATACAAGGAGAAAAGAAAGCATAAGAGAATTTAAATGTCAACTCACAAGATAATGAATAATGGGTGACATAACCCACAATGGCACAGAGCAGCGAAGATGAATGAGCCCAAGCCGCCCACATCCACATAGACTGTCTCGCAAGCATAATATTCGCTTAAAGAGGCATGTTGGAGAAAAGCACGTGAAGTGCGATACCACCTGTGGAAAGTCACAATACCATATTTTGCCGTGTATAACGTGCACCCACGTTTTTGTGCTCATTATACACGGAATTATTATACCCATGGTATGTAATCATTATACCCATGTATAGTACACATCCTTATTTTCCCTCGGACATTGGGGAGAAAAGTACACATTGTACATGGCATAAATACAGTACATAAACATATATTATTGAATGGCATGGGAATGAATAACACCGAACAGAGGTTGGTACATGGCGAGAGGGAGGAATAGGGAATTGGAGAGGGGTGCATAAATCATCAACTGTATTGATAATGCTCTGTATTTTAATTTCAGTTGTGAATATGTAATTATTCATTGTAATATTCTTTAGATTGGGTGTGTATTTTAAATGTCTTAAAATTTTTAAAATTTGTTGCAGAATGTAAGGTGCTATGGTGGGACCCAGAGTGACTGGCATGAGGGTATTTGGACTGAGGGTCCAAGAAACTTCCCCAACAGATAGTGGTTGACGGAGCCAGCCACATTGAGATTTGGGGGAGCAGCATTCCAGGTAGAGAGAAATTTCAGTGCAAAGTACCAGGAACTGTGAAGGGTCTGAGGCTGCACATTACTTGCAAGGTGGTGAGATAGCCTGCTAGTGTTGCGGATGCTGGCGGAAGCCACAAGACATCTGGGCCAGAGCAAAAGACTTGATCATTCACGCTGGTGGGCAGCGTGACTTGGTGTCCACCTTGGTTCCCTGCACTCGCTTCCCGGGGGCCACGTTCAGGCATGAAGGCAGTAAGACCTGCTGATGGATTTGGACATGGGAGATAAGAGACTGAAAAAAATTGAAGATGCTTTCTAGGTTTAGGGCTGCACTCACAGGAGGACAAACCAGGGGCCAAGGCAAGGAGGACGAAGGTGCCTATGAACTACTATGAGTATACAACGGTTGAGATGCCTAATGCGTATTGAGGTGGAAGTTCTCAGAAAGCAGTTGGGTGCCAGCATTTGTGGTTTAAGGGAGAGGTCATGGTTGGAGGTGCAGAACTGTGAGGCCCTGCTGGATGACAGGTCCTGACAGCCCAGAGGTGAACAAGCTCACCAGAGAATGCTTTCCATGTTTACCAGACTTCCTGGTCAGCAGAATCACCTGGGGAACTTGAGAAAACCAGCCTCCCGGGTCCCGTTCGGGTCTTGCATTCTACAATTTTATGATATACATAAAATTTTTGCACAAATTCTATGTCCACCAATATTTATGGGGCACCTATTATATTTCAAGCACTGTGCTTGGCTGGGGTGGGGGATGCTGCGGCAGCACTTCGTGGACATGGAGGAAGGCCAAGAGGGCCGTCGAGATCTTGGCAGGCTTCAGTGACCCCGAGGACCCGCCTCCAGACTCGTCATTATGTGGGGAAATCGGGCCCATTTACTTAGTCCCTCAGAGCTAGGGATTTTTGTTTGTTCATTACTTTCTGCCAAAAGTGAAATTCTAACCTGATATACATGTTTTAGTACTATATTCATAAATCTAATAAAATAAAATAAAACTAATCCTTTCTGGGAAAGGGAGCTTTGATTAATGTTGGATTAACTCAATTGAAGAAGCTAAACTCCTTTAAACCACCAGTCTCATTTATAAGCATCATTTATTAAAATCTTTTAAACGTTTTAAACTGATTAGATTTAATCACAGCTTATTCTGTTCTAGCACTTTAAATAATTGACCTGACAAGTTTACAACCAATTAAGTCAAACTGTTCTCTATGTAAACACCTCTTCTACACCTAATAAATTAAACCTATAAATATAGCGAATCTATCCTAATACTGTTAATGAACTAAGTCAAATTTTCTCACACCTTTCAACTTAAAGTCACAAGTTTAAAATCAATTTCACATTCTCAGATCATAAGTTTCCACTTAAAAAAATCACTTAAGAAACACACAACAGATTATTCCTAAGCTTAACATGAAAGCACCAATATTGTGGGTGTGATTTATTTCATTATCACCAATTTAATTCTAAACAGTCCCAGGTGTGTGAAGTCATTCAACGAGGGAGCAGGTTCTCTGCCTCAAGAGAATCAAAGTTACTGAGTCAGGAACTCCCGATGATGATATGATAACTGTGGTTGCTTAGCAACCAGAGTCAGCAGGAAAGTGAGCACCTGGGTCCTTTCTATAGTCGCTATGACAATAGGGGACATCCTTCAGGGGGCTTTGAGTTAGAACCTTAATTCCAGTGACCTCTTCATTATTATTCTTTAGTTTTAATTATTATAATAGATGGAAGTCGGTAACTCCATCTCCACCCAAATTAGCTAGCTTCCTTTATAACTTCATTTTGCTTCTTGCTTACCTGGCCCTCTGCAGACGTCGCCGACATATTTCCACACTGCTCTAAGGGAATTTCAAGGCTATTGAGTTTAATCCTAAACAATTGGCTCCACGCCGGCCGGCCGTGACTCTAAAATTACCATGATAACACAAACCATTCCCCTTCCTTGTGACGTTTTAGGAATTCCCCAAATGGGATTATAGCATCCGCGTTTCATCAGAACTACTGTGTGTAACTCGGCAGGGCCTCTGTGGCAGCTGCTGGTCTCCCTCGAGCTTTGTCTGCCCTGCACATCCCATCAGTGAGCTAATCTGGTCTCCACTGCAGGGGCATCAGCCTGTCCTCTCCTTACATGCGCCCCTACTTTATTCACCTCTCTCTCACAGGCAGGTAAGGCCTCCTTTTCTGAATGCCCAGGGTTTCTTCTGTGGGCATGAGGGCTCTGGAGCAGCTGAGCTGGAGCCACATTTGTTTCAGACTCTTGGCTGTTCGCAGATATGTGTGGGTTGAAATCTTACAATTGTTCTCATTTCACCAAGTGATACGAGCACTCTGCTGGTAGCTGGCAAAATAAGTGAGTTATATTTCTCATGCCTATCAGGCAAAGTAATCATTGATAACTGTGTTTTGCTTCAGGTTAGAGATGTTACTAAAAGATGTTAACAATTTAAAAGAAAAATCAGTTTCAATATCCTTTGAAAACTCCAAGAAACAAGTTGGTGGACTATCTTTCTAAGGTGAATAATCACTCCTAACTTGCACATGCGGCTTAAAATGGAGTATACTTTGTTGATGTTTGAGCTTGTGCAATAAACCATTTCCCCCCAATTTCACTGACCAGAAAAACCCCCTTCCTTTCACAAGTGGAAATAGGGAACTTTCCTCAGTACTTCTGAGTTAGAAGTTTCCATTTTGTCAGCAGAGGCAGGAAAGTTTAGAATAAAGGGAATTTTCGTCTCTTTCTTTCTCTCTCTATATATTTGTATTGATTTTCCTAATACTGTTTTTAAAAGCAAACTTCATGTAAACCTTTCAGAAGAGAATCTTCGTGCTTTTCTAATCTAATTTCACCAGTTTCCCTTCCGCTCCCCTCTTTTTCTGTTATATTCTATTTAATTTCCCACATTAACTTTTATTATTATTATTATCATCATCATCATCATCATCATCATCATTCGTTCTTGCGAAAGAGACGTCTAATGCCTGCCCACATCCTGGTGTCCTCTCCTTCCAGGCACAGAAGGATGGCATTCCTCCTTCCTCTGCCCTGGCTGTGTGACCGGCCCTGCCCAGTGGGTTCTGAGAGTGAGGCGGTCACCCTGAGCCAAGGGACGTACTGCTGGGCTGAGCACCTCCGACGTTGTCTTCCCCTGGGTCAGGAGGCAATGTGGCCCGGATGGTGCAGCAGAGGGACAGCTGAGTGACCCTCGGAGAACGAAAGTCTCAGAGTGTTGCCAGGGCCTGCAGGGGCCTGCGCCCGGGAAATGGACTCTGGTCATCTTCAATCACTGAAGGCTCAGAGCTATTGATCGCCACAGCCCCATGGTTCTCAAGCGGGTGCTCAGGCAGCCGCACAATGTCACTTGTCACCTGTTAAACTGGGCATCACCCTGTCCTACTAGACCAGACCCTCTGAAGGTGGGACCAGCGGCCTGTGCCCAAACAAGCCCTCCAGGTGGCTGCAGCGCAGGCGGACATGTGGAGACCACCGCTCTGGCCCATCCTGGCCCACCCAGCTCTCAACTAGCACTTCCGCCTTGGCAAGGCAGGAATCTTCCAGAGAGTCCTGTCCACGGGACACAGATCATTTTCTAAGTTGCTTAACTAATTATTCTTCCTCACAGTGATCCATGCATTCCATTATTCCCCTCTATTTTAGGGTCTCAAAACTACAGAAGGATCTAGAACATAGGTGGCAACCACAAGGTCCGTGGGCCAAATCGGGCCCTCCACCTGTTTTATGTGGCCCAACACCTTGTTTCTACCTGGTGGCAGCCCCGCGCTCTCCCTTAACTGTTAAGGAGTAGTTTACATTTATACAGTCCTAAAACTACATTTGGCCCTTTGAAGGCAATTGTGAGGCTGATGTGGCCCCCCGTGAACATGAATTTGATGTCCCTGATCTAGAAGCTTGCCAGACCACCCTTTCTGCTTTGAACACAGCTGCTCTATGACTGCATTTAATGAACACGTAAAAGAAAGTTAAGAAGAGCTTGAGGCTGCAGAGGGAAGGAAGAAAATAATCTTTACCTGTTCCTGGGCTGGGGCCTGCACTGATCTGTCAAGGTCCTAACGCAGCAGCAGACAGGAGTTGGGTGTGACGGGGCAGGAAGGGGCGGTTGTTCCTGGCTCCCCAGGAAGGCCAGCCTCCCAGGAACAGGAAGGATGAAATGTACTCTTCATTTCTGCTGCCTTCCCTTCCCTCACTGCCTGATAAGCTCCCTGCAAGCAAGTTGAACCCTGCACTTCTGTTCCCCGCGGTTCCCACCCACCCCTGGAGACAAAGCTGTCTGTGGCATGTCCCAGATCTGTGCCTGTGTGCTTGTGTTCAGCACCTGTGACAGATCCAGGCTATGTTTCTGGGTGTGGTGATCTGGAGGGTGGCGGGCCCTTTGCAATCCTTTCCTCAAGGGCCCCTAACTCATTAGCAATCTTGACATTTTCTTTCCTCTCAAGTGGCTTTGTACTTGAATGACTATACTTGAATTCCCCCCTTCTCCACCACTGGCCAGGGTCCCTCTCCACCCCTGACCCCCAGAGGCAAAATTCGAAGCCCACCTGAGCAGGGTGACTGAAAACTAGCTAAGAGCTCCCTGGACTCAAATACAATAGTTTCCAAACATAAGAAATAGAAGTTTATAAATATAACTTCAATGTTTTGTACTGTGATGCCAGTGTGTCTATTAGAAACTGAGAGTGTCTTTTTCCTATTAAAACAATATGAAGTGCAGTGATTAGGTTCCCAGCCTAGCCCCACGAAGTCCAGTTAAAGTGAGGCTCATCTATGGTAATGAGTACAGGACAAACACCTGTCACAATACTAGTGTTTTGTTTTGTTTTTTTACAAAAAGAATAGAAATAAAATATAAGAAAGTTTGTATTTATTAAAATGTGTAGACTTGGGGGGAAGTACGTGTAAAGAAAATTGAAGAGCCCTGGCTGGTGTGGCTCAGTGGATTGAGCGCAGGCCTGCCAACCAAAGGGTCGCTGGTTCGATTCCCAGTCAGGGCACATGCCTGGGTTGTGGGCCAGGTCCCCAGTTGGAGGCACGTGAGAAGCAACCACACATTGCTGTCTCTCTTCCTCTCTTTCTCCTTCCCTTCCCCTCTCTCTAAAGAATAAATAAAATCTTTTTAAAAAAAAGAAAGAAGAAAGATAAATTAAGATAAGGATAGAAGATTTTGGAGATTATAAGAGAGGCTTCTGGTTACTTCAAAGGACTTTGGAGGTTGAGGGAACAGGTTCTTGTAATGTCTAATTATATGTTAAAGGAAAAAATAAATTTTCCTTTTCTCTGACACAGATTGGTCACCAGCTCTGACTCTCAATGATACTTGCGTGACTCACAAATGGAATGAAAAGAGGTAAGAGAGATTTTCATGAGGCAACTGAGGAAAAAAGAAATACGTACACATGAATGAATGAAAAGGGGCAGCGCTGGGGGTAAAGGGGGAATGGGGCCGCTTGATGAACAAGCATCCGGGCTCTGAGTGTGCTGTGTGTGTCGTCCCCTGGAAGGGAAGACGGGGTGATGGATGAAGGACAGGCATTCCCAACCCAGTGCCTGCGACCCTCTCCGCGCCACACAGCCAGACTGCCACCTAGAGGGGAGGGACAAGTATGACTTGTGGGACGGAGGAGAAAGGAAGGGAGACTCGGTTAGCGCTGTGGATGAAAACAGTTCTCTTTAAGGAAAAGAGGAAGCCCTGGTTTTAGTGTCACCTACTGACAGTGATGTAAAGGCTCCCACCCTGGGCATTTTCGAGCTACAAGTGGTTTAACAGCTGGTCCACCAGTCCCTGAGTGTTGAAAGTCAGCGCCCACAAGCTATGTGAGCCAGCTCTGACACACCACCTGACAGCGCAGCTAACCGTCAGTGTTCAGATGCTTGTCCGTCCGCCTTCCCCGCCCCATGCATATGTGCACTGTTCTGTGAGTGCAACGTTTTAATTATGTTTAATTGTTATTCAAAGCTGGCAGAATATCCATGAGATTCAGGAAAAGAATGTATCTCAAAAGCACATTCTTTGCCTAAAAGCCACCAGAAATCCTGAGGGCAGAGGGCCATTGATTAGTCTAAGTTTTTTTTTCCATTTTTTATTGTATTTGTTTTATTACTATTTAGTCTAAGTTTAAATTCAAGAATCATCACATAGCTGAATTCTTGGGATTACATTAAATTTTCTGATGACTGTGCTTTCTATATGAGTATTTTTTTAAGTAAAAGAAAAACATCACCCGTGATTTTTCTAGAACAACTTTAAAAACTTAAAAACCAGAGCATGTTCTTAGTAAAACTGCATTTCCAGGGTGGATGAGAAATGGGTCTGTTGCTCATGCTCTGTATATTCATTCATCCTGTCACACTGTCTGTCAGAGCAGGGGTCTCAGACTCAAAGTGCCGGAGAATGTGGAAGGGTTTCTTGACATGGAGTCCCCTCCCCGCACCCCCTGCCCCGGGAAGTGGAGTGCCAACAGACCCAACACCAGAGAAAAGGGCCACTCGGAGACCCACCCAAGAGGAGCAGGGGAGGAGAGCAGGGACTTCGCCTGCCAGCACCTCCCTGCTGGTCTCCTGCTACACCATCACCATGATCTCATCCAGAGGTTTCCGTTTGAGGTCGGGCACCGTGGCCTCTTTGCTGGGGTACCCCACGGGGAGCAGCATCAGCAGCTTCTCATTCGAGGGGCGGCTCAGGAGCACCCTCAGACGGGGGCCACAGTTGAGAGGAGTGGTGGTGACTGTCACCAGCCCTGCATTCTGAAAAAGGAGAGGAAAAGAGTCCATTTAGAAGTCAGCAGGCAAGGCCATGGCTCTGCTTCAAGCCTGGGGACATTCTAGCTCCTGTTAGACCTGTTCGTTCTGTCATTTCCCTGAAGCTGGGCAGCAAGGAGGCGAGGAGTATCTTGAATCTTACCTGCTCTCCTCAACCTCCCCAGACCCCACCTTCTTTTAACCAAACAGTAGGAAGGTTCTCAGAGAAGAAAAATACCACTCTTATTTTCCATCAATGCTTAAGAAATAGGAATGTGTACTTCATAGAAAGGAATCTGGGGAATCCAAGTACACCAAAGGACTAACAAAAAACAGGTGGTTCCTGTGATCCCATCATGGACAGAGCATCGTCCCCAGCTGAGAATCCTCTGTCCAGTGGAAGAGGACACCGCAGCCAGGAAGGGGGTGGAGAACATACTTCATCAGCCTCTCTCAAGCCCCTCCACATAATAAACCTCTAATAAAAACCACGTCAGCTGGCCCTCTCTACCCTTCCCTCTTCCCACTCCCAAGCTTCGCCACTCAGACCGGTACCACCAAACCTGGGCCAGAAAGTTCTGGAACTGCCTTTGAGTCCTACAAACCCTGTCATTAGCATGTGTCCAGATGGGGACTTCAAAGATTCCCTTTCCTCCATCACAAATCAAGACCTTCACCAGCACTACGCATGTGGGACGCTAGAGGGCAGCAAACTCAACACCAACGTGATGAAAGGCTGCTGATTCAAAGACCTGGGCTTATTCCGGGACCCTAAAACAGAGGGAGGTGCCCTGTGGCAGAGATTCCTCTAACTTACTCATGTACAGAATCAGGGGAGAAGAAAGATTTCAGCTCCTTTCGGACAGATTTTCAAGTGATCCATTTCTCTTTTGTGTAACAATGACCATAGTTTGTAAGGGGTTTCCAGCATACAGATTTTCACTGAGATAGGGAAGAAGCACTAAGTGGTTCGTGGGAATCAATGGTCGCTTGAAAGTATGATCACTCGCTCTTATAGCCTTGCTTGCTTTACCTGTTTTACGTGTTTACTGTCTCTCTCCACCCCAGGACCCCAGGCCCCACCAGAATGTACATTTCATTTGGTGGCTGTTCCTGGCACCTCCCAGGACCTGTCCCATAGAAAGAACTCAGAAAATATTCACTGAGGGAATGGACTGAATCATGTAGAAGGCCTACGCCAACTGCTCAGTTTCATGCTTAGCATTGCTTTAGGAACTACATAGATGGAATTTCCAAAAGCACATGGGCATCTTTTTTTAATGCAATACTGAGAACAGGATAGGAAGAGGCTAGGGAAATTCCCAGGTGAGTAGAATTGGGGAATGGAGCCAAAAAAATTAAACACGGCCAAGCCATTTGAGCAACTTACAGCCACCTGGTGGATCACAAGACTTGATCTCCTCTAACCAAGGACACTTGAGAGCAAAGGTCCTCTCCTCCCAGACCAGAGAATGTATGACCTCCCTGACCGTAAACCACTGGTGTCCGGGACAGAGAGGAATTCTGATGCGAACAGAGAGATAGCACACCTGAGCAAGAGAGCCAGCTCCGGCAGAAGCTGCAGGACCCTCTTCCAGCAGCCCCACCCCCACCCCTTATTCCCAAGAGAAACAGCACATCTGCACTCCCTCTAGGTATTTCGCCTTCCCAGGTTCCCACATTTCCCCTAGATAAAATTGTTTCTGAAAGCTCAAGGGAAGGCAGACGTTACGGATTTTCACCCGCCACCTTCTCAGATTGCTGGCCCCGGATAAACACAGTCATCTTCTAGTCCCTGACTCCGCTTTCTGGCTGAGCGTTGACAGGCAGCACGAACCCCAGATGTGGTTGCCCTCCAGTTCCAATACAATGTAAACTCAGCTTCTCAGGAAAGAAGCCCAATGATAGATTGCTCCTTACAGCTTTTCAATCATCCCATTGGCTCAGTCACCACAGTAAACCCAGCTAGAAAACCAGTCCATGGGACTTCCAGGCTCTGAAAGTGTGTGTCCGCCAACACCCTTGACCTTCAGGTCGTTACAGATGAAGGCAAACACCAGGACCACTTTTGTGACCCTGAAACGATGTTCCGGGTGGATTTCCAGGAAGAATTCCAGCTTGTTGAACCATCACACTCACCTGCCCAGGTTGTCAGTCAGTTTTCACTTAGGAATTCAACTTTAGGTAAACAATTTCCAGGTGTCCCTGAGCCAGAAACTTGGCTGCAGCTTGTGAATAAGGCCGCTTTTTGGCCCCTAAGCACCTCGTCTCTCTCTGGGGCCAGGTGGGAGGGGCCGTACCTGCAGGGCAGCGAGGAGGATGCCACAAGCGATGGACACACTGATCTCATTGTAGTAGTGGACTTTCCTTTTGCCGTTGGCAGCAAAGCCATGAACTTGTTTGAAAATGAGAATCAAAACAGGAGCCGTGTCCAAGTACTCTTTAATCCAATTAGTTCTGAAAGTAAAAAGAAAAAAAAGATATTCTGGAGAATATGGTCTCTAAATGACTTTTGTTTTCTTTTTACAACCTTTGCTTCTTTATGTTGAATATAAAACACATTCACTTGTCTTTTACGTTTAAATGGAAAAGGAGCAGGATTTTTGTGTGTGCCACCCTCATCTCTTTCTGTCCAAGCCGGTGAGCAGGTACTCACAAGGGCCCAGAGTGGCAAAGCACCTGAACATCTAAAAAATGCAAAGAGGGATCCTGTAACCTAGAAGTCAATAAGCCAACTTCAACAAAATAAAACTTTGTGTGCACTGTTTAAGAAATATAAGCCAAGTGCATTAGAAGCCCCCCCAAATGAAGTGCTTATTTTGAGTGAGGAGATTGGAAGGACACTCCCAGTTTCCCCTAAGGCAGGACGCTGAAGGCCAGAACAGATGGGGCTTGGCAGAGGATTTCCAGAAGCCCAGCAAGCTACAGAGTGGGGTGCGTGGGGAGGGGCATGGGTGGGCCGGCAGGTTACATGAAGATTTTGCAGGGTCCTGGACTCCAGTTGGTAGGTGATGGATAGTGACTGTTAACTTCTGAGCAAAAGCACTCCATGATCAGATCGGCTCCAGGAAGAGGCGAGTGGGTGTGGGTAAGAGACCAGCTAAAGGAGACCATGGTAATGGTCTAGGAGAACCTGGGGGAGGTGTGGAGGCTGAGACTGACAGATGCGGTACAGGAATGTGTGAGAGGGAAGAAGAAGTTGATGGAGAGGTTTAGCTGAAATTGCAGGCGGGCAGATGGTAATGCTGTTGGCCCAGTTATGGGAATGGGAGGTAATTCATGTGAGGTACATGTGTTGAGTTTAAATTTTTGTTTACCAGCTAAAAGCATATCTTTGCCTATTCCATTACTTTATCCCATACATTTGTGCAAAAGCTTCATTCTAACCCAGATAGTCAGAGGAGAGATACTCATGTAATGCTATATATTGGAATATTTTCTTAGGATATATTATGCCATTAATTAGCAAGAGATCATTCATTTTCAGCTTAGCTATGCTTCACTGTTTTAAAACTCACTAAATTCATCTGTGTGTTTTTCCATGGTTTCTTGACAGACTACGATTCAAAGCTTCCTTACTATATATCCACAAGCTGAGCCACATTTGATAACTATTGATTTTTCTTACAAAGAGGGAGAATGTTAATGGTTTAAAAGATAAACTCTGGATCCAACTAGCTGTGCCCTGTTGGGCAAGCTACGTAGCATCTCACGGCTCAGTTTCCTCGTGCGTACGTGAGCTCTTGTACACTCACCACACACGGCGAAGGGGAGGCAGAAATCAGTCACAACAGATAAAGTGCTTAGATCAGTACCTGGTACGTAGTGCCATGTGCCTGTTCGTTACTATTAGTATTACTACTCATGTTATTTTACGGTAAATAATTTTTTCATTGTGAATACAGATGATGATTAAGCTATTTACCTAGTTTGAAAGCAAAGTAGTCATTTTAAACAATTTTTGCAGTCTTTTTTCCTAGGCACACATTGGTATCTAATATTTGGGTTTGTTCAGTGGCACAAGAGTTTATTATGACATCATGAAAGAGCTAATAAAAACAGCACCATGCAGGCCTGTTAAGAGAAGGGCAAGTAGCACCGGCTGCCTGGGGTGGAGGCTCATACCAGCAAGCAGGAGAGGGTAAAGTTGTCAGGCAGGTTGGACCCAGATTGTACACTGGGCCTTTAATGGGTTTCGTAGTTGATTCAAACAGGAAGTCAGGACACCTGTCCATCTGCAGTTCAATGTACTGGACAGTCATTCAGTTACCTGCTGTGCATCAGTGCTATGCTGATGGCGTAAGACCGTTTTAAACTGGAGCTCCCTGGACCCCTAGAGTGTGTGTGTGTGTGTGTGTGTGTGCACATGCATACATACTATCTGCAAAGAAAGTCTACAACTTTATTGCTCAAGATTCTCAAGAGAATCATGATGTACAACAAAGGCTTCTTAATGAGGCCTACAAACTAAGAAGAGCCATAAACCAATAATTAAAATACATGTAGTGGTGGCTGTTTTAGGGGCATGGAAGATGTAGATTAGGTGCTCTGAGCACTGTGATGAGAGAGCAACTCACGCTGCCCTCCCCGGGGGAAGGGACAGGGGAGCACAACGTCTTTTTAAGTGCGGAAACTCAGATGGACTTTTTTTACCCATCTCAGTTTTTCCTGAAATCAGGCAATAATATTTTCATATTCATTATTAATATCCTGCACTTGTTCCAGGACACAGTGGTAAGTTATAATTCCATAAGTCATCAATTTTGATAGGGTTTAAATATTTTAGGAAAAAAATGTGTCCTCTGGGGCCAAAGAAATGGAACAGGAGCAAAGCTAAGAAGCTCCCTTCTCATCATCCCACGTTCCACTCCGGGACTGAGACCCATCGCCCTTCCTCGGGCTCATTTCATGGTGGGGCACTGGGTGGCGGGTGCCAGCACTGACCACGGAAAGCCCTTGGCTGACAGGCAGAGGCAGGAGGGCCTGCACATTCCAAGTGCTAAGGACTTGAGCTAGCCTCCCTTCTGGGGGGTCAGGACCAATATCCCGGCCCACCCCTCCTCATGCTCAGCCTGAGGAGATGAGAGGGGAAAGGAATTCACCTTTGTGAGGAGGACTCTCACCATTTTCTTTAATGATATGGCTGAATCTTAAAAATTGAAAGTGACTATTTTAATCACAAACATGGCTGAGAAAGTATGGAATCCACTGAGACATTGTGAAGGGATATTATGCTCCCCCACGGGAAAGAGGACTCGAAGCATCGTCAGCTGTAGCCACCGGGGAAACTGAAACCTTGTGCGTCCCTGCCCACATGCACTCAGGCACCCGAGAGAAACCAGTTACCCAGGATTCCACTTCACTCCTTTCTTGGCGACGTGGAAGCCACACAGTTACGGCTGCCTGTTGCATGTTATCCTTGTACTACACCCGTACTTTCAGCAGACGTGTATTAAAATTAAAGCCTGATTGGTAAGATCATTTGGAAGAGCTGATCAATTTAGCAAAATGTAATTTACTTTACTCGAGATCCTGAGAAGTATTTCACAACCTTACATTTCATATGGGAGAAAAGTGAAATAAGGTCTCAAAGTTTTATTTACTGTTACTTGGGTCAGAGCCCATTTATCTACTAAAGATTCACACAGCACAGACTACCTGCCATCACTGATCTCCATGCTTCCAAACTCACTCGATGAAGTAAACACCAGACTCGTCCCCACTGTACACAGAGGAGGCCGAGTCACAGGGAGTTTACTAAGCGGTAGATCTCGCACTTGAACTCAAGCACCGTTTCAGAGGCACTATTCTTAGACTCTATCTTCTGTAATCCTGACACCAACTTTTTAACCTCATGATTTTGAGTGAGATAAGCTCAGTGTGATGGTAATTTTATGCAGCAAGTTGACTGGGCCACGGGGCACCAGATAGTTGGTTAAACATTATTCTGGGTGTGTCTGTGAGGGCGTTTCTGGGTGAGGTGAACATTTGGATCAGCAGGCTGAGCAAAGCAGATAGTTCTCCCCAGTGGGTGGCTCCCATCCAATCTGCTGCAGGCCTGACTAGAATGGAAAGGAGGAGGAAGGGAGAAAAGGTGTTGAGCCCGGACTTCAGTCTGTACCTGCCTTCAGACTCAGGGCAGGATTGTGACTTACACCATCCACTCTCCTTCCTGCTTCTCAGGCCTTTGGAGTTGGACTGAAACTACACCATCAGCTCTCTGGAGCCTCCAGCTTGCTGCCTGCAGATCTTGGGACATTTTACGCTCCTTAACTGCATGAGACAATTACTTATATAATAAAGCCCCACCCCTTTCTCTCTGTGTATGTTTCTTTCTGTCTCTGTGTGTGTCTCTCTCTCCATTGATTCTCTGGAGAACCCGGACTAACACGCTTAGAGTAAAGAGTAAATAAATGCCTGAGGTCTTGCGATTGGAAGACCAGATCCCAGATTTAGCCCAGACCTGATTCCAGGTGAGTTCCCCACCACTCCACGGTATATGTGCTCAAGGCAATACAGTGGTGAGGCCTGGCTTAGCTTCCATAATTCCTCCTGGAGGTGGAATCGAACATTTTAATACCTAAAGCAAAACCAGGAAACTGAAGCCATAGTTATATCATTTTAAGAAGCCAAACCACACACCCCTAACTCCACCCCCTTTCGTACCGCAGTTTCTTCAGGTCTGTAACCCATCGCTGCCCCATCCTTTTCATGTAGTTTATTTCCTCCTCCTCCTCAATGATCTCCCGAATCTTGTGCTTCACGTCTGGGTCCTGCACAACCACAAAGGTCCAGGGCTCTGTGTGGGCCCCACTTGGAGCTGTTCCTGTCATGCATCAAATTAAAATCATAAATTAAAACTGCAGGAAAATGTGAAATTGTTAAATAAGAATTGATAGAGTGCCCTGGCTGGTGTGGCTCAGTGGATTGAGCGCTGGCCTTCGAACCAGAGGGTCTCCGGTTCGATTCCCAGTCTAGGGCCTATGCCTAGGTTGTGGGCCAGGTCCCCAGTGGGGGGCATGCAAGAGACAACCACACATTGATATTTCTCTCCCTCTCTTTCTCCCCTTTCCCCTCTCTCTAAAAGGTAAATAAATAAAATCTTAAAAAAAAGAATCGATAGAGTAATTAATACTTGCTCCAAATGAAGTTACATCTTCCAGCAAACAAAGTGCTTGGTGATAGACCGTGGGGTGTTGTTGCCCCACCCCCACACCCCCGCCCCGTTCATCCTGCATCACTGGGGGAGGCCCCACACCAGCTCACTAAGGTCAAGGCCAGCAGTTCCAGGGCTGTGGGGGTCTGTCACTGCCTCTCTAACCACGTGGGAGGGAAGGCCTCTACGTGACTGCGCCACAACCACCAAGGGTGATGAAGTTCTGACAGCCCAAATTCTCCACAATGTCCTTTGTTCTAATACCCTTGCACACAGATAAAGTCATGAAGCTTATTGGAGATGGTGAAAATTTAAATGGTTACATAGTTTTTATTTGTAAAACAATTCTCCAACCGAAATGAAACCATAAATTCTTTAGTGCCTGGATCAGAGCTCTGAGTGTGGCGCTGTGGGTTTTGTGGTTACGTTGCGAATACACAAGAACTCCTGGACCTGGGTGTTAAATACCCACAACAGTGTGTCTTCTGCCTCTCACAGGCTTTAGAGACACTCAGCCCCTGCCTTTGTCAGTCCCACTGTCCTGGACAAAGCTTCATCGTACATCTCGGTGCCCAAGAGGTATGAATTCCCCTAAGATTCCAGCCACAGCCCATCATCTGGACCTCATCGCTCTGTCCTAAAGACTGCCCACTGTTCCGAGCAGTAGGCCACAGTGACTCTCGGATGGGATATTTCAGAAGCAACTATCCCTTTCTTCTTAGTGAGTAATTTAATAACATAAACTCTGCATGGGGGGGCCTCAAGCCTCCAGTCTGGATGACGCTTGTGTTTACCAACCCCACTCCCCATGGCAGAGAGGGCGTAATTGAATTGTGAAATGCTTTCGCAAGTCGAAAGGTCAACATAAAGTTCGACTTCTGAACAGAGCGATTCCAGCTCACTTTGTACCTGCTGTTTGTCCAATAAAAACATCGTTCACTAATCTAAGAAATAAATCATTCCCTAATGTTTTCAATTATGCCAAATTCATCTAAGCATCATATGTACACACACATTTGTAGATACAGATTATACACAGATGGAATTTAAGAATCACTATTAGTTAGATAAAGGACTCCCCAATTTAGTGCATTTGTATTCTTAACCAAAATGAAATGAATAAAACTCTAAGCAGAGGAGGCTCTCAAATAGGTGGGCTTGCTTTCATTCCTCCTCCTACTTTTCTATAATTGTTTTTTTTTCTCTGTAGAGTTATTAATTTACATTGAAAATGGTTTACTTTGCAAGTTCACACAAGTAAACTTGGAAGATCAGTAGATTACTGTATGAGAGCATAACGGTGTGTGGCATAAGAAACTTGGTTCTAAAAAGAGAAATGTGTATCTGTGAGTGAGTGTGTGTGTGTGTGTTTTGAGGGGAGGGGGAAGAAAGCAGATATTTCTCTTTCAATGTATAACAGTGTATTCAGAAATTTTGTTTTTAATAAAAGTTCATAATGTTGACTAATTTTTAGAAGTTTTGAACTGTTGTCACGTTTGTTCCCAAGAAGTTGGTAATAGTCAACAGTTTGTAGAAAGTGGGAATCATTGTGTTTCTGGCAGTCAACACCTGGGGAAGGCTTTATAGGCAAGCTCAGCGCTCTCAGCTTTAATCACCATGTTCAAACTCCAACAGTGCGCCAATATTATCATAGCGGTAATGCAGCTGACCTCCTCGAAGACCCAACGTGCAGTTGCAAACCTGCTGTTTTGATGACATTGTCGATGACTTTCATTGGGACTTGTTCATTACTTATGAATCTCACAGAGCGTCTCTTATTGAGAAGTTCATAAAATTCCTGGGATCTCTTAACCATTTCCTTCTCAGGATACCGGGTGTGGGAGAATGGAATGTGTTCAATATTTTCCTCTGACTCTTGCCACTCATCGGCATCTGCAAATCAGAGCAAGAAGAGTATCAAATTCAGGGATTTTTCGTGGTCATATCGTGGCCACTGGGGAGAAAGAGATGAAGTATTCAAAAATGTCAGCTATGAGCCAAAACATCAAGAAAACAATGAGATGAATAGATCTACAGAGTCCCGACCTCTGGTCCTGATGACACTTTAAACTCTATACTGGTTATAAATTGAGAAAAAGAAAAAAATTTACCTACACAAAGATGAAGAATGCAAATTTTTGTGAAGGGTGAACTAGCTTATTTAGAACAGACTCTCATCAGCTGAAAACCACTAAGGTCACTAAATAAGATGTCCTTAGCAGAACCCATGGACATGGACAATGGTATAGGGAAGGGCTGAGTGAGTGGGACAGTCTGGGTGGAGGGGCAAAGGGGGAAAAATTGGGATAACTTTTCATAGCATAAACAATAAAATATAATTTAAATAAAAAATAAATTTAAAGTCTGGCAAAAAATATTTTTAAAGTCCTTTTAAAATCATTGTATTACTGACAACATAGTAAGAAATTGCCAGGCCAAAACTGAAGAGGAAACGTGAACCTGCAGAGATACATAAACACAGAAGCTGCGCTGAGCAATTCTGACACATCTGAGTTTTCATCTACGTTTTCAGGATTCAGGAGGGAAGGGTGGCAAAGCCCACTGGCAGGTCTGCAGACGGGAAACCAATGACCTTTGGGAGGAAGAAAGGGCTGCTGCCCTGAATGCTAATACACTGTGTGAGTGGCTGGGAAGTGGGCAAATCACTGAAAGAAAACAAAAAGTGGGGTGATTTCCCCAGGCCAGTAGGTGCAAAGGGGAAGAAAAAACACCGACAAAAAGTCAGGAGGCCGTGGGCCCGAAGCTCAGAGCCGGGGTGGCCCCAAGAGCTCCAGCTCCTGGAGATTCTCAGAAATCCTGACAGGGCATTGGCCTTCGGAACCTGTGGCATGGAGGAACGGATGACTCAGCCTTTCCGCCCTTTTTCTTTCTGCTCAATAGGGTGAACTCAGCTGATGTCTGGCTCCCATCCAATCTGCCGCAGGCCTGACTAGAATGGAAAGGTGGGGTAAGGGAGAGAAGGATTATATAAGCATTAAAACATTAAATAAAAGAAACAGCATGAGAAAGTGAGGCAGTCCTAAACTTGACCTCTTTCTATTGTTAGTGGGACTGAAGAACTTTCTCCTCATAGACCTCTGCTCAGGAGATGCCTGTAGCAATGATTTTGCAGATTTTTTTTGGTGGTGATGGTGTTTGAGGGGGAAAGGGTAACCCAGCGGAATAAAAGTCTCTAGTAAGTGTGATTAGTTTGGTGGCAAAAAAAGTTTCAATGCTATAGATTATATATTTGTAAAACATAACATACTATTATACATTTGGTAAAATGTTATGACATTGTTATGTACACATGACATTTAGTAAAATGTTATACACAGCTGTTTACTACACAACCCCAAATCTTCCTAGAAAAGAGAAATATACAGTTTACTCAACCAGGTTTTTATTTAGCACTTACTGACTATACATTACTGAACAAAATATATATGGTTTTTATACTCAGAACATAAACACTTAAACTAGTCAGAGAATGTATGCTGTATGGCAACATCAACTATGAGAACGATTCATTCTCTACAAAGAGGCAGAGAGCAAGGAAGGGGGGCCCAGACAGGGAAGACTAAAAGGGACTCTCTGAATGGACAGCACAGCAGGTGAGACCACAAGAATGAGAGACGCAGCGTTGGAGGGTGGAGGGTGGGGGAAGGTCTGCTTCGGGCACATCTGAGCAGCCAAAGGGACTAAGTACGGCTGGGTCTGACTGAACGAAGGAGAGAGCGAGGGTTGGGAAGCAGGCAAGAGCACGCACTCTGGTAAGACTGTAGAGAATCCAAAGTATCATAGGAAGGAATACAAAGATAAGCGGAAGTGTGGTGTAACCTGAGTTATGCTCTTAAAGGTGTACATTGGAGGGAGACCAAGTAGAAAAAGAAAAACCGTGCAGAGACTATTGCTGTGGCCCAGGTGAGAGATGATGCCGTGTTGGACCAGCTGGCAGCAGAAAGAGTGACAGGAGTGCACAGATTCCTGAAGCATCTTGGAGACAAAAATGATAAGGCTTGCTAAGGTGTGTGGTTGGGAGGGGCAGGGAGGGCGGAACCGAGGCTGACTCCCAGGTTGCTGGCTTCAGTGCCTGGGCGGACAATGGAACCCTCCGCTGAGACAAGATGGTGAGGAATGAACCGTCTGGGGGGCGGGGGGCGGGTCAGAAGTAGGAATAGGAACCCACAGTTTGTCTCATTGAAGATGCCTTCAAGTAAAGATGTCAGGTATGAAAGTGATGTCCGATAGGCGAGATGTCACCCTAGGAGCCCTCACATAGAGATGAGAAAGGCACATAGGAACAGAGAGGAGGGCAAGAAGATCCGGGGCCTGGCCCTGAGGGGCTGGGACATTCCAGGTGGAATTCAGGTGGAGGGTCAACCTTCCCCCACCTGGCTCCCACACACCTCACTCCGAGGTCCCTGAGGATGGAGAGGTGGAAGGCAGAAGGGCACTGGTGTGAAAGGGAGACTAACTTCAAAGGGACTGAGACCCCACTACAATACTAGCAGGGACCCCAGTTTGCTCACAGCTCTTGGTGAGAACTGCTTTTGGCATTTTACTAGCACAACCCAGACTGTACGCGCTTTATGAGAAGGCCCAGTTACTACGTTAAAAGGAAGCAGGTGTGATGGGGGAGTGGCCAACGCCTCTGAGCTTTGTAGTAATCAATTCTAAATCAAACCAACATGTTGTCTCACCAAGCCTGAACTTTCTCAAATGTGTTGATAGACTCTTTTTGTACCAATGAGACTTTCTAAGCCATTTGTTTTGAAGTCTGGCAACCTCCGTAGTCAGGAAGTAGTCAATGAGTCATTACGTGTGCTAACTTGTATAAACCAAAGGCAGCCTAAGTGCATGACTTGGCAATTCCTGCAGCTTCTAAAGTCAGTGTAGGCGCTCCCACTGTAGCAGAGTGAAGAAATGGCCTAATCCCTGCTGGGTTGGGTTTTCCTGCAGTGCAGCCGGGGTGGAGGTAGGGGTGGTGGTGAAGGGAAGCTGCTGTTTCCAGAGCCTGTCCCCGGGCAGAAGGTCTGCACCCTGCCTAGGGAAAGAACCAGGCTCCGGGAGGGCCCAGCAGGGCAGTGAAGCAACACAAATGCAAAAGACACCACTTCTCTCCTTCCTCTGACCTCCTCGTGGCCCTCACCAAGAGGAAAGAGAGCCATGTCTGCAAACCACACAGCTCTCCCGCCTCCATGCTAGACCAGCGAAGGTGCTTTAGGGATTCGTTCAAGCTGTGAAGCCCACGTATCTCCAACACAAAGGTGTGCCGTTGCGGTCTGCTTTTTAATATCCGTCCTGTGTTCCCACACTTGGGGTTGGCTGTTGACATGGAAGCAATTCCCCTTTCGTCATTGCTTTAATGCCAAGGAAGAGTAAACAACTCCATAATTAGGTTTAATGGCCAAGTAATTCTAGGTCGTGTCTCTCCTTTAATGTTTAAGGTGAAGGTATATTTTTGGCTGCATCTGTACGTAAGTTGATACATGTTTTGTAGTTCTACTTCAAAATCTTGGCCAATGAACCCAATATTTTTCAGCTACGAAACTATAGGCCAATGGGTATCATGCCATCCTTGTTCCCTCTCTGCACATTTGGGGAGCCTTTAGGCTGAAGGAGATGTGGCTCGTACAGTGGGCAAATTCTGAAGGTGGGTGCGGGAACTACTTCAGGGCTCAACACCCGTCCTGGCAATGCCTCCTTCCCAACTGCCCCAGCCGTCACTCTGGCTCCCGTGTGGCCCTCCGTCAGCCGCCTTCCCAGCTGCAGTCAAGGTTGACTACCTTTCACTAGCAGCAACAGGGGTGTGTGGGGACTGGGAGTCTGGTGGCATGCGGTGGAATGCTGATCTTATATACTACTTTTGTCAGTGGTGTCTGGTAAACCAGCTCTCTGAGCGGATAGGGGAAGAGCCCAGATTTATAGCCCTTGCCCACTTTCATGGTATGTCCCGTCATGTCCTGACTTCAAGATACTGATCATTGAAAAGAATGACTCTCAGATTTCCCGCGCTAGCACACCACCTGGTTGGGCAGAATGGAGTTCAGGGAATGGTGGACTCCCAGATTTAAGAGGATTGACATCATCTGTAGGAACAGTGTTACGTGGCTGAGACTGTTGTTGATTGGCTGGCACTCAGGGATGCTGGTACTGGAGTACATCCTCCCTGGTTTGCTCCCTTTTAGAAGTCAGAGGCTTCTATTCGCTGCACAAATCTTTTATGCACTTCAGTTGTGTTTTTACCTTTCTTGAATTAATAAAGCATAATATAATATGCCAAAATTGTTGCCTATTTTCTTCCATCTTCAATATTAAAATGGCTACATAAAAATTCACCAACTTTGATAATTTTTTTTTAATGCACACTGATATGACAGCCGTCACAACACAACCTAACAAAACTGTTTCGAATGAAGTGAAAGACAGCTAAGCACTACTAGAGCCATCTGACAGAAAAGACCAAATGGACTCTTTGGCCAACCCAATATTGCGACTTCCCTTCTTTGATCTTTGCTACAGAAAAATAAGACACTTAAAAGTATTAACAGCACACTGTGATGACTGACCCCTGAAGGTTTGTGTCTGACATCTAATGAGCTGGGTTTCTCTACTGTCTCAAAGTTCCCCCGTCCACCTGCCCACGCACTTGCTGGTCTCTGGGCATGGAACAGGAATCCTCTGTGAATCAGATAATTCCTTCACTCACCCTAAAATGGCCTACCATACTTATTTAATGGTTTTGTCTATTTCTGCTGATTTTCTTTTAATCTGGCTTCTATTTGCTGTCATCAAAGCCATCTCTCTATTTCTTCAGTAGTGGAATCCTTCCTCTCCTCCAATTACACCCCTTTCAAACCTGCAGGCCCAGCAGTGGGTCCTCTCTTAGACCGTGTCCGCCCAGCCAGTGGTTAGGCGCTGGGACGTGTGTGGCAGAGGAGACCGAGTCTAAACCTCGGTTCTCCCTACCACCGGAGTGACTTCAGTCACTCTCACTTAAGTAAACCACAAAAACTTCACCAAGAGACTGTGAACTGTTCATTCAGGGCAGACTTGTCCATGGCTGCTGAGGAGTCCACTACATGTCCCACTCACTCCTCTGCGGGAAGAACAGAGATGAAGGGGTGGAGGGTTTGGAGAAACAAATAACGAGGCAGAAAAACAGAACTGAGCCAACCTCCAGGCCCAGTCCCAGATCCCTGACTCCCCACCAGCCTTGTCAATCCCTTTCGTATCCCCCAAACCCTTATGTCTTCAAACCCAGTGGCTTTCCCTCAGTGCACATTAACTCCAAGCTCTCAGGGGAGTTTTAAGTTTGCTGGCCATCTCCTGCCTCCTCCATTCTAGGTCACTCTCCTACTGCAAAGGCAGCCTAGCACATGGCTAAGTGCCTGGGTTCTAGAGCCAGACGGACTGGGTCCTGCTCTACCACTACTTGCTTAGGTAGGTGACTTAGCCTATTTGGGTCTCAAGCTCTTCATCTGTAAAATTGGGACAACACTAGTGCCTACCTGACTATGTTGTTATGAAGACCAAATAATTTACTACACTGTAACACTGAATTCAGTAAGTACTACTTGTTTTTATTATTATTATTCCTGGCACTCCTTTTTCTATATCTTCTTTTCCGTAGCCCATTTCTCCCACCACATTTCTATCTGCAGTCTCCTCTCTAGCAACACCCCCTTAGTGAGTTCGCTAGTTGTCCTAGTTCCAAGTCTCACCCCTATGCCAGTGGCTCTCCGACCAGCATCTGTGGCCTGGATCCCTCATCTATGCTCTTGTCTCCTGTTCTGCTTCAATGTGGCACTCTCTTCTCAAATCTCACACATCCTAAATGACACTCCTCTTTCCCTTTAAACTGGACCTGGCACCATTTACGATGGTGTCCTTCTGACTCGTGCAGCCTCCTTAGTTCCCCAATATCTCACTTATTATCAAACCCTCTGGTTCTCCTTTTCAACTTCACCCTCATTCACTCTGGCCTCTGTGTTCCTACTGCCACTACCATCCAGGCATCGTTACCAGAGCAAATCACTGCCCAGCTTTGTCACAGACGTCCCTCTGTTCGAGGGAAATGCTTCTCAGTTGAGCATAGCTGGCAGTCCAGTGTAGAGGGACAACCTTCCACATCGGAGAGTAGGAGGAAGCCCTTCTAAGAAGCCATGGGCTTGAAACCTGTGCAGTCAGCATCACTGACTCCTCGCACTGACTGCCAGCTGAATTCCTCAGCCCGGATCCTGAGCTCAGGCCAACTCACAGCACATGCACACACACACACACATACACAAATGAACATACATACATACAAATGCCACACTTCCAGGTGGCCTCTGTTGGCAGATGGGAGCACCACTGGCCCAGCTGAGAACCACTGAACCTCTTCCAAATCAAATCCATCCCACAGACTGACCTCAGACAAAACCGCCAACGCAGATCACGCAGGGCTCCTCAAGCACCTCTCCCTTCCTGCCTGCCTCATTCGTCGCCTCTTCTCCCGTCAGCCATGACCTGGCCCCACCTCACTACCTCGCTTCATTTTACCCCTTCCCTGGTCGGCACAGTCCTCCTGTTTTCTCATCATCTTTCCCAGGGGCTGGGTCCCTGTACTTCTGCTCTTTTCGCTCCACTTGCCTGAGACGCCTCCTGACCCTTGTTCTCCTTATCCCACTAGCTCACCAGGCCTGGCTCATCCTTTTGCTGAGTGCTCCGCCACGTCCCCAAGCCTTTTCCCAACACGTTATGATCGATTCTACCTGGTTCATATCTCTTCGTTACTCTCTAACTGTTGCCTGTTCATTGCCGAGTCTACTGAATTGGACACTCGACTTAGAGGACAACGGCCATTCTTGTCTCTAACCCACAGGGCCTGGCACAAAGGTCGTGCTCCATAGATGCCACTTTTTAAATTTCAAAGTTCTTAGTCAAAACTTGACCATTTGCCCCACAGCCACCCCTAGCCTGTGATGTGCCCCCTCAGAAAGGTTGTAACAGCCAGAACAGAATGGAGCCAGGGAGAATATCAGCCCTCCACAGCTTCCTACTAACTATCCAGGAATACAGAGGTGTTGGTGCCAGCAGGTGACAAGCTGACCACCCAAGAGACGTGACCTGCCCCTGTCACTCATGACCTTGTTTGTGCAGCAGAGGTTGATGAGGAACTGGCCTGCAGTGTTTCTTGACCCCCACAGGCCCTGCTGTCCATGCTCACATTACAGAAATGCAAAAGGCGCCTGTGTATTTACCTTTTTCCACCTGGTGGAGGTCAGTGCTGTCCCTTAAGTCTTCATCCACCCAGGGACGAGGCTCAGACCTGGCTTTCAGCTCCCCCTTCCTTCTCTCGATGCTTCTATCAGCATTTTTGTAGATCCACACAATCAAAGTGCAGACAACCGCCACCAAGACCGGAGTCAGGGCAAACATACTCGTGAGACAGACCCGAGCGGCGCACTCACTTCCCACACCGGGGCTGGCGTTCAGACAGGCAGCACAGGCGGGCGTGCCAAGCGCCAGCAGGTGGAATGGTCGGGAGAGAGAGGAGTGCCGGGAAAGGAGCCAACTGCACTCTCTAACTCCGTGAGGACCTTGCCAAGGAGCAAAGATCACAGCTCTGTGGGTGTGGTTGTGCTTGTGCTCTGGGTTTGGTAACACACCAGTGGGTCCACTTTGTGATGTTGTGCACTCTAGCAGTACGCAGTAATTACACAGCAATTGCCATCATCTCACTAAACACTTCAGTGCACGGGAGCTTGCCAGCGGTGGTGGAAGGCACTCAATCCTCCTCCCCAGACTTTCTCTGAGGGCAGTGAAGTACCCTCAGCCTGCCTACAGCTAGGAATCACCCAGGGGGACTTGTTTTTAAAAGAACAGGTTTCCAGACGTCAGTTCAGATCTGCTGATAATTGGTGTTTTAAAACAGACTGTGAAACTGCCCTGCAGCCACCATATTTGGCAACTTGCAATGGGAGTAGAGACTCATCCTGCATTGCTTGGCTCAAGGCAGAGAAGGAAAGTTAGGTGATCATTTGTTTCCTCACTCCTCCTTCCATCCACACATTCATGCAACACATTTCCCTTAGAATCAGTGTGAAAGGCATTGCATTAGGTGCTGGAAACAAAATGGCGGGCAGAACAGATGGTGTGGGCCCTTGTGGTCTCACAAATCAAAGTCATAGTTCAACTTCCCTAAGAACTGTTAGGGAGCAGAATAGAGTGCGGTTTGGTGTCGTTGGTGAGATTGGAGGTTCACCAGAGGAAGGAACAGTTGAGCTGAGGTTAGAACTATGAGTAGGAGTCGACAAAGTAGGGAGGGGAAGAACCTTCCAGGCAGAACAGAGAGTGGGTATGAGGTCTGCACTTTGGATGGAGTCGGCACCTGGGGGAATGCAGGGAGCCAGCTACTGTTAAGAAGTAAGTGCTAGATGAAGTGGGTCTTTGGTCAACATGTAAATAAATAGTGGTTTGGGGTTTTTTTTACCCATAATGCAATGTGGAGAGTGACAGGTCAGTAATAGCAGACACTTACTGAGTGCTTACCATGTGGGGCCAGGTTTCTCCTTATCTCCTTATGCATATTGACCCATATATATGCCTCAGAACAAGCCATTCTCTTCCCCACTTTACAAATGGAGAAAATGAACCACACGGAGGTTGAGTAATATGTCGGGTCAGGGTTGTATAAATGGGCCGTCCATAACCCCTCTGTGTTAGCCTAAAAAGGCCCATGTCATTTATGTCTTCATAGCAAGCTGGGACCCTTACCCTAAAATTCACTGGAGCCAGACCAGCTTCCCTGGGGAGTAGAAGGTGGGATGTTACGGGCTGAATGTTTGTGCCCACCCTCCTGGAAAATTCATATGCTGAAGCCCTGATTCTAACGTGTTGGTGTGTGGCGGTGGGGCCTTTGGGAGGTGACTAGGACCTGACACTGGAGCCCTCATGAATGGAGTCAGTGCCCTTATAAGAAAGACTTGAGAACAGGCTAGCCCTTTCCCCACCCTGTGAGGACACAGCGTGAAGGCGCCCGCCTGTGCACCAGGAATCAGGCTCTCTCCAGACACTGAGTCTCCTAGCACCTTGGGGTTGGGCCTTCCAGTGTCCAGAACTGTCAGAAGTAAATGTTCGTGTTTTTTTTTTTTTAAGTCACCCAGTTGGTGGTATTTTGGTTACAGTAGCCTGAGCTGAATAAGACAGATTCCCATGGCTCATGTTTAGCTTCGGAGGAGTACGGAAAAGTGGTTGAAAAATAGGCACAGCACAGACGGAAAGAACTGAGCCCCGGTGGTCAGGTGAAGGGTGGGAGGAGAGAGGGCGGCAGGGGGCAGCGGCAGTGGGCGGGGCCGCGTGGAGGGGAGATGCGCAGCGCGCAGCTCCTGGGGATCGGCCCCCAAACTGTTTCCTATCCCAAAGCTCCGGGCAGTGCCGGTCTCAGCGAAGCGAGGCCTTCCCTGGTGCTGGCTCTCAGAGTTCCACGAGACCATGCCCTTGCACTCCACCTGAATTGCTGCAGTGCTCACCCGAGCTCGGCCGAGTGGGTCTTTACATTTCTTCACAGCCAACGATCTCCAAGGCCAGGCCTCCCAATCACGAAAAAGTCAGGAGTAAAATTCTTCACAGTCACCACTAAGCAGTCTAGGAAAGCCTTCTGGTAATGTCATGGGTTCACCATCAGCGTTACTTTAGAAACAGTGTGTGGTGTGGAGTCAGAGAGATGCCACACTGGTGAAGGTTGGAAGGCCCGAATGCCCCGCTCTCCTCCGAGCTGTTCTAGAGCCTCCTGGGGTGGTTGTCACCCCAGGACCTTTCCCCTGTTGAGGTAGGAGTGCTGAGGGTAGATGCCGTGGAGGACGGCATGGGTACTCTCACAGCATTTATTATGTTTTGTTACTCCAGATTCCTTGGCCATTTTAATCATTGCAGTTCCACTGATGGCAGAAAACTTCACGTTGCTCTCAAGACAATTGCACACCTTCTGTTTGACAACGGAGACAGGTTTCTCTCTCTTGCCGTTCCTTTCCCTGAGTACTCTCAGCACATCCTCGGAGCAGAGAGGCGTCTGGGCTTGGAGTGGGCTCCGGTGAAGGATACGGTCTTAGGAGACAGTTGCGGTACAAGCTGTCACCACATGAAACAGCCTCAGTCTCCCCACTTCCTCTGCACCGTCAAGCCCAGCTCACAGAGCCCTTTGGCTGCCTGTCCTCAACCAATCACAGTGCCCCTTTTGAGTGTTGATCAAGTCTCTTGGGAGATTCCCTGAGGCTTCTTATTCATTTTTTGCCTTATGTATATGTATGTTATTTGAATTCCTTTCTACCAGCCTGTACTACTTTGGGGTTTTTTTTTTTTTGGTTATGATAAAATATCAAATTTACCAGTTTAGCCCTTTTGAAGTGTACAGTAGCATCAAATTCATCCACGATGTTGTGCACCCATCACCACTATTTCTAAACTGTTTTCCCCTCCCAAATAGAAACTGCTCACTTTCCCTCCTCCCAGCCCTGATAACCTCTAGTGTACTTCCTGTCTATGACTCAGCTGACTCTAGATGCTGTATATAGAGGTGGAATCACGTAACACTGTCCTGTTATGAATGGCTTATTTCACTTAGGTTAGTATCTTCAGGGCTCATTCCCGTTTTAACTTGTATCACAATGCCATTCCTTCTTATGGCTTAGCATGTACTGTCTTTATAACTGAAAAATAGACACTGAATAAATACCTTGTGATGTTTTATGAAGACCGTCGCGATACAGTGTGACAAGTGTGACAATGAATGTGCAGGCAGGGTCCCTCATTCAGTCTGAGACAGCACAAGGCCCCACAGAGGACATAAGCTTTTACTGAGTCACAACAAACTCAGTGTCTCCCGGGAAGAGTCAGTGCCACGCCAGGAACCGCACCGGAATGTAATCAACGTACTGGTCGCTTCCTTGAGAAACACCTGTAACAACAGCAGCAGCAAAAGTCAGCTGACCTAAACCACGTGTGTGGTGACGTGGATGATTTACTGAATCTGCACTCTAGTTCACATATTCACTTTTGGGACTGGTAATCGAGGGTGGATGGACTGGCCAGGCTGCAGACCACACGGTGGAAGCGTTATTCTAGAAAACACCTTTTCCCAAGACACACATATGATTTGTGACTTTGCCTGCTCGTGTTACATCTGAGTATCCCCACCTCATTTCCTTCCCGCTTTCCCAACACCCTGCAGGGTGTCTGCGGGGGAAGTCAAGGGAGGTGAAGGAGAACATTCCGGGGAAGAGACAGCTTGGGCCCCGAGTAAGAAGGCCCAGTGCTAATGATTCACGCGGCCAACTGCTACCTAGCACTTCTATCCAGCGCTCAGGTGCATGTGTTATATCAAGCGTTCAAGCTAATGGCTTGCAATAGGCTGTGCCAGTGTCTGCACCACAATCTTATCTCAGTTTCAGGTGAAATTGGGGGAAAAGGTGTTCAAAAATGTGTTTAAACCTATTTGGCACCTGTGTGCAATCCACACTCACTAATAACATCAACACCATCAAAGTTTAGCCTTAATTGATAGGTTTAAGTGATTAAAGCTGTGACCTGATAGGCTTCAGTGACTGCTTTTGAATAAAGACTCCTTCCCTTCATCAACAAACCTTTGCCTCTGGAATTTTGCCTGGAGGGCGATGGTGGGTAGCAGGACCCCAGCTGCTGTTGGGTAACAGAGTGAAATAGCTTAGAAGAGACTTGATGAGAATAAAATAGAATAGAAAATAGAGTGTGTGGCATTCTGTAACAGTGAATATTGTTTCCTGATGCTTACAGGAGTTAAAAATATTTTTACCTGGGTGTATCTCAAGATTAAAAGCAAACTTCCTGCAGATCTTGGACAAAAAAGTTTGAAAGCCACTGATCTCACTGATTGATGTCTAAAGATTGCGGTCACCAACCAACACTACAAAGATGACTTAAACAGGAACCAAGCGAAGGTCACAGCACCCAAGGACTGTGATAACCAAGAGTCACCACTGGGGTCACAGTCGGAAAAGAACAGGCCCAACAGCCCGTGGTCCAGCATTATAGGACCAGTGTGAAGACCAGAGCACAGCTGGAGTGGCCCAGGAGGAAGAAGAACAGCTGGACGGGCTGCCTCAGATGGTTTGGGCTTTGGGAAAAAAAAAAACTACTCTCCTCAGAGGCAAAAGGCTCTTGTTTCCGCTTTAAAAAAAAAAAAAAAAAAAGGTCTGCTGCGGAATTCAGACCCAGCCACTAGATGGCAGGCGTGTACTTCGAGTTTCCATTGAGAGAGTGAGCTGTAGTTTGGCAGGTCCAGGCCCACCCTGCAGGCTCCCTCAAATTGCAGAAGTTCCTCTCCTGGAGGCATTTTCCACAGTTTTCCAGGACACTAAAATGGAAGAAGAGTGGTGTCAGAGCCTGAAAGACCTGGAAACAACACTGATGGTCATGTTCCAGGTAAACTGTAGAGCTCCATGTGTGAGCATTCCAGAGGGCCAAGGACATCATTTCACAAATGTCCTCCACAAGTCATCAGTTCCCCTGTAGTCTCTTCCATCCAGAAGTTCTCTGGACACATACATTGGAGAAACCTTGGATTCTGCATCTTCCCTTGTTATAGATTAAATGGTGCCCCCCAAAAGGTTTTTTGAAGTTCTAACCCCAGTACCCCAGGATGTGATCTTATTTTGAAATAGGGTCATTGCAGATATTGCCAATGTAATTAGGTAAATTAAAATGAGGTCATACTGGAATAGGGTGGGCCCCAAATCCAATAAGACTCATGTCCTTAGAAGAGGAGAAATAAAAATACACAGAGACACAGAAAGAGAGTTGTGTGATGTTGGAGGCAGAGATCAGAGTGATGTGTGTACAAGCCAGGGAATGCCATGGATTCCCGGCAAACACCAGAAGCCAGAACAGACAGGAAGGATTCTCCCCTACAGGTTTCAGAAGGAGCATGGCCCTGCCAACGCCTTGATTTCAGACTTCTACTAGTCTCCAGACCTCTGAGAACATAGTGTTAATGTAGTTAGTTAATTATTAATATAGGAAAGAGAGCAAAGGGAATTAGATATTGAGCTTTATAAACTGGAGAGCATGAGCCTGTTAGCTTTACCAGGAAGCTATGGCTTCACACCCCAGAGGATCACAGGGTTGCTCCACCAAGGGGATTCACACTCCTCACTCCCCCCACCCCCATCTGGTACAGGATCATTGGGGGTTGCAGGGGAAAGTGCTTGACCATAGAGGCCTGCCAATCTCTACAGGGAAAGAAGGGAATGGTTGGGAGATGGACCAATCAAAAGCCTGCAAAGGCTTGGGAAGCTGATTGGTTATTTTAAAAAAGTATCTGGTGCCTTGGCTGGTGTGGATGTGAGTTGGAGTATTGTCCCATAACTGAAAGTTTGCCAGTTCAATCCCTCAGTCTGGGCAAGTACAATCCCTGGTCTGGGTATGTGGAGGAGGCAACCAATCAATGTTTCTCTCCCCCTTCCTCTCTCTCTGAAGAGCAGTGGGGAGAAAATGTCCTTGGGTGAGGATAAACAAACTTAAAAAATAAATAAAAAAGTACTTGGTCCACCCCAGATCAAAGCTAATATACTCCCAGGGGGAAAAAAGAAACACACCTCTTCTCTCTCTCTTTTTTGCTTGGTGACCTTCACTTGCCACTCGCCCCACACGTTTGCATATCTTCCTCTCCCAGAGCATGCAACCACATGGTCTGGCAGCAGCAGGTACAGGGAGGGCCTGCCACAGACTGCGTGGGCTCCCAAGGACTAAGCTCTACTATAAAGCAGAAACTCTTGTTTTGGCCTTGCTGAAGGCACAGTTGGACTTTTTCCAGGGCGGGACAGAGGGAGATGGGAAACTGCAAACCCAGAGGAAGATTTTCACCCAGATAAATTTTGCCACACCACAGTCTCTCCTGAATGTGTCCTTGGAATGCTTTCCTCGTGATCCTGTGGAACAGCCTGATTGCCACTGGCAACAATACCTTGCTATTGTTTTAGCCACCTAGTTTGTGGTGCTTTGTTAAAGCAGCCCTAGGAAACTAGGAAACTAAGACACCACACCTCTCCTTAAATGCCTTTGGAAACCGAGCACACCTCTCCAGAGTTACAACTGACACGGGCCATCCTGAAGGCTGAAGTGTATGCTTTGAGGCACACAGACTGGGAACATTACTGAAAAGAAATGATTCTGAGAAAAATATGTTCTCGTCCTCTTTATCTTGTCTTTTCAGGCTGGATGCTTCATCTGGTGTACCACTTCTATCACTCTACATTCAGGTATCCAGCCAGAAAGGAGGAGGTTAAACACTCAGATCATATTCAGAGAAAACCCCAGAAGTACAGCGGTTTGGATTCACAGCCTCAGCCCAAGTTTTGAAACCATTTCATGAGTCACTGGGCAACCACAAATTTTCCCCTTCTGTTCTGTCACCTGCCGGCGAGGCTGGCTCCCATCAGCCTGTTACAGCAGAGAACTCACGAGGTAAGACCCCTCAGTGGATGCTGTTTAATCTGAGGTTGAGGGGGGGGAGGAGGGCAAGAGAGCAATCTTGTATATTTTCTAGAAAGTGTACCCATGGGGATGAGAACTGAGTGAGAACCAGGAGCTGCGGCCCACCAGATCCCAGTAGAATAAAATTAAATCAGAGAATAAAGTGTTTCAACAAGCCTGATAGAATCGAAATGTCTTTTAACTAAGATGCTTCTGGCTCATCGTCCGTCTGCTTAATGGAACATCAACATCTATTACCAGTACTCTGTGGTCAAACAATGAATAACAGAGTGATGCCGGAAGCAGGATTGGCTCAGGGCAGGAGTGTTGCTGCGCAGAAGGCCAGTGCTGGGGGAGAAGGGGAGGACAGGGGGTGCTCCCCAGAGTAGCTGGTGGGGACACATCACCCAGACAAACCCTTTTCCACATGGGGATTTGAGATGGAGTTCATATGATGTGAAATTATTTCTTTGTTTCCCACTTCGAAAAGGGGTTGTCATAGGAATCAAGACAGTATTTGAAAACTGAATCTCATTACTACTAGGAAAAAGTCCCTTTGGAGGGCCTCAAATATTAGCAGAAAAGTTACTGAAAGAAATGTGAACATTACTTCAGGGAAGTGAAGTCCAAAGTAACCACAGCATCAGCATTCAGCCTCTAACACTCTCTGATGGCTCACACTGCAAAAGTAACAGTTTTCCTAAGACAGAACTAGTGGTAAAGTTGATTGTTGTTCTGCGAGACGTAACAGAGATTCCCGCCTGTAATTACACAGGCAGTTTGCCAACCGCTCTAGACAAAGCCAGAGCTCAACTTGGCATTTACCAGTAGGCCGCACAAATTACTTAAGGAGATTTGTACGTGCCGAGGGATTTGGCTGATTCCCCAGGGATTGTTCAGCATATCTGTACTTACTGAAAGGAAATGAAATCTCACTGCATAGTATTTTTCCATATTCCTCATTTCCATACCTGAGAATTACTTCCCGGGGGTTGGTGGGCAGGAAAATTGGATAGCCTGCCTCCCATAGCACCAAGAGTTACAGAGCTTTGGGGATCCCCCAGGTAACCCCAGACTCTTCCTTTGTCCATTAAGAAGTGCCTTATAGGGTTGTGCATTAACCAGATCTCTTGAATGTTCTCCCCGCCCTGCACTGGAGTCAAAAGACCTGGGAGTAAAGTTGGCTCAGCCACCCACAGGCTGTTTGACTGTGGGCCAATCACTCACCCTCTCTGATCCTCTTTTTATTCCTTGTAAAATGAGGTCCACGAAACCTTTTGTCTCTTCTTGCCTCACAGGTGGTGAGGAGGGTCAAGTGAGGTAGGTGAAGAAAGCACTCCTGCTTGGCAGTGTATTTACAGGGCAAAGCAGAGCATCAGGACTGGCCCTCCGTGGGCAGGACCTCCCCCACTGGGGACGAATGATGGGTGGAAGGCTCCAGGCTCCTGCGTTCTTGTCAGGAAGACGCTAACACAAACACACAGAAATCTTTGAACACCTCGGTGTGCAGGCCTTGACCTGGGCTGGGAATGTCAGACTGCCGGGACAGCAGATGCGTTAGAATTGGCTGCAGAACATCTGTCGTCCAACCTCCTGGGAAGAGACATGGTGCCGCCTCCCTTTCCCCACTCCCCTCAGACCCCTCGAAAGAGCCTGTCACCCACCACTCTGCACCAGCACCTGCCAAAGGACAACAGAGAAAGCAGAGCAGATGCAGGAGGGTAGTTGCATCTTAACCTACAATGAAAAAAAAAAAAAAGACAGTTATTATAAGATCTTAGGCGTCTTCTTCGATTTCAGTTCCTCTCGACAAACGTTTTAATAGTAGTTTTTACTTTCAGACATGTTATAAACTTACTTCAGGCACGTTACAAAATTTACTTCGATGACTCAGTCTGAGATGAAATATGCTAAAACGAGAAGCTGGCTAAGGGGTTTGCTCCTATACGTCAGCTTTAAGACACACCCAGTTCCCTGTGTCAGACAGTCTACCTACCACCCTGCAACTCAGGCACAGAAGGAAATGTTGTTCCAGTCTAAATGCTGCTGCAGGTTCTGTGTTCAGTCCATAACTCACTGAACCTCCAAAACTCCTTACTCAGAATAGTATAAAGCCTCTGAAACTCCAGCTCCTCCACGCATAAGCTGATCTACTGAGGCATAGCCTTGCTGTTCCAAGTGTGGTCTGAGCCCAGTGGCAATGGCCCCACTGGGAGCTCCTTCAAGTTTCAGGCCCCACCTAGGCCTACTGATGCATTTTATAAGGCCCCAGGGAAACTTTGCAGAAGTTCACTTTGGAGAGGCTCTGAGACAGGCCCTTTGGGGGCAGTGATCAGCCTTTCACATAAAAATGCTGGACTCTTAGCTAGCCATCCCCTCCCCTACCTCTCTCCCTTTGCCCCGTGCCCATCTAGCCATGGGGGTCTTCACGGGTGAGGTCTGTCACAAGTGTGCACCTGGCCTACTAGGCCTCACCTCATGTCACAGTGCAACAGACACCTCGAGGCCTGGCAAGACTCCCACCTGGCCCAGTGGGAAGCTTCTCCCCAGCCCTAACACAGGCCTGCTTGTCCCCTGCTATATAGAACCTCCTCCAGCAGGACCCATGGGTGATTCCAGCAACTTGAAGGTTACACCTAGGTCACTTCCAAACCCCAAGGAAGCTGGATAAAACCATTCCTGAGAGCCTTCACCCACCTGACCTTACCTCTCCCAGGCTCTCCAGTGAGTCAGAGTGCAGGGTCACCTGACCTCCATGAACTCCTCCACTCAACCAAAATATCTTCCCTAAAAGCCCAGAGCAGGGAAATCAGGAGACACACTGGGAAAGCTTCCTATTTGCAGTCCTGCTCTTTAGTTCTAATCCTCCCAGATGAGAAGAAATGGGTGAGATCGGATGCGGGTGGATGCCACACTCAGGTGTCCAGGAAGTGCGAGTCAGACACTCATCATCTGTTGGGACTGGCGCAGAGCTCGCGTCCCCCCTGCTGCTGGCACCTCCCTTCTCCATGCTTGAGTTCCTTGCGTCAGGATCCCGGGCAGCAGCAAGCACCGCAAACCCTAGCTCACAGGGGTGCGGGGGAGGCCGACTGAGATCATGAATGTCGAAGCGCTTTGTAGACTGCCGACTGCTGAACGAGGGGAGCCACCTCTTGCCGTTTGGTGCCCAGAGTTCAGAAAGCAGTTTTTCATTTTATATCTCATTTGGGCTTTACACTGATTTTTGAGCTGGGTAGAACAAATACAGTCGATTCTTATTATTCCTGGTAGTTAGGGTCTATGATGTTTCTGCAAACGCTGAGTTAGTGAAAACCGAATGTTGACCCTGGAGGAAATTCTGGCTTAGGTTCCCACCAGGCCCTGGTCACACTATTTACATCAACCAGTCATTACATAAACCTGCTTCACGTATGCTTCTGTTCAACACCTTATTTAACATGTAGTAGTGATTCATAACGTTGAACTCTTGGCCACCAGCTCTCTCACTCACACCTGGATGATGCTTATCTAAGACACACATTTTCCTCATAAGGCTCATCAGGGTCTTCTTGCTCTTAGGAACGACAGACAGCACTTCACGCTAAACTTGGGCCACTTTAAATCACAGCAAAATCACCAAAACACACACAAAAATTTTTTTGAAAGAAATGTGGCACAAAGTCAATAGCGAGGGGCCACTCGTTTACATCAAGGCAGCGGGAACAAGACATCAGTCAGCAATGTGTGCATCTGGGGCTCCAGTTTCCCGCTGCTCTGCATGAGCCCTTCCATGACTACAACAGGGCTGTGAGGACCGGTTTGGGGGCTACAGATAAATTTCAGCCGACGGGCAAAGTCAGAAACACAGAATCCATGAATAATGAGGAGTGACTGCACTGGTATCCCCATGTCACAGTAGTAAAAACTGAAATGGTGACTTGTCCAAGGTCATGTCACACGTGAGTGGCAAGACCAGGGCTTGCACTAAGCCTTTTCCGGTCCAGCCACAGGTGTGCAGGTTTATCCACTTTGTTATTCTTCCCTCCGCTGCCAGCAGCCGCTCCCCAGATCAGCAGTGCAACTAAAGAAATGACCGAGTAACCGCAAGCCCAAAGCCCTGATCCAATCTTCCAGGAATGGACTTCTGCAGTCATCTGAATTCCTGCCAGGTGTGGTAGGCTGAGATAAGCCAGAGGGAGTCTTAGGGATCATTGTTCTTTGATTTCCTCTTGGACTGTCAGATGAAAATACGGGCTGAAGTTCTTATCTATAATCGGTGCAAAAAAAAAAAAAAAAAAGCAGTAATCTGATTTTGTGCTGGTTCTTATTGTCTTTGAGTCCTCTTCACACCGATTCCTAGTGGATAAGAATATTCTGCCCCGTAAGGGAGAGCAGGAATATAAAAATAGATAAAAAGAGTATGAAAACAGGAGGAGGAGAACCCCACAGAGAAGAACCCCACGGAGAAGAGTCTCCCCCAAGTCTCAGGCTCTGTGTATCTCTACACTCACATTTTCTGCCGTTTAGAACCATTAACCCCCAGTCACAGTTTGGGGTGGGAACAAGCGGTCAGGTGTCCTGTGGCTTCAATCCCATGGCACACTGGCTAGTCTCAGCGCTGGCCCAAACTCCAGTCTTGTCTGGCCAGGGCCCACCTCATCTCTCCAACCCTGCCCACAGGTAACTCCTGGCTCTTTCCCCGGCCCTGCTCTGTCTGCAGTCTTCCCCAAGGAGGCTTTATCAAAGTCACCACCCTCAGGACATAGCCTCCTGACTGTTCTTCCTTCTTCCATCCTTGCCCTAAATGCAATTCAGACAGCATTTATCAGTACAAGACAAATCAGCAGCGTGGAATACATCTTAGTAAACCTGGGGATAACCAGACATTGCAAAGACAAGCCCCTTTGTGTCAGATGGAGGATGGTCAGGAGCAGAAGGTGCTGACCTTGAGTGAGACCTCAGCCCGGGCCCTCGACCAGGCCTCCTTCTCTGACGTAGTGGGCGGTGCCAGGGCCGCACTGAGCTCCCGGTTCTTGCACACACCACTCTCTCCTGGACCTGGAGAAGATAGTACATGTAACAGAAAAACGCAGGAGGTTTTTTTAAGTAATCACATGGCACCTGCTGGCCACACCTGCTGTGGCAGGGTCAGGAGAGGGGACAAGTCAGCCCTCAAGGGTGATTTAAGGACCTCACACTTGTCCCAGAGCTTGTCAGCAGCAGGTCTCAGTTGCCAGCTTGGATTTTGTTCAAAGGACTAGTTGGAGGAAGCCACCTTTCTCAGACTCCATAGCCCTTTCCTTTTATGCTTCTCAGCTGCCTTTGCCAGACCAAACTCCCCCAGGCCTGTTTCATAAGACATGTAACCAGCCCCAGCCTTGGGGTTTTGCTGGGACTGCCGGTCCGTTCCTCCACACTCCACGCTGGCCCAGGAAGTGTCTAGATGGCCAGAACTTCTACATTCATATCTTCTTTCTGCCTGTCTCCGACACTGCGCCTGACCCACAGCAGTGCCGATTCACGGGTGTTGAATGAAATAATGGACAACCACTAAAGTCTAGTTGCCTGAGGAAATGGGGAGCAGAGGAGAGCCGGTCCCTGCTGGTGTGCTTCTGATAGAGAGGAGTCTGGAGAGAACTGAGTCGCCGACCCTCCTGAGACAGAGAGAGGGAACCAAGGAAGCGCCTGTGTTTCCCATGGCCTTCAGCTGAGTCCTTCAATTCAAAGTGATAGAAAGAAAAAACAAACTCCCTTTGTCCCAACATTGGAGACTAATTGCCTTGGGTGGCAGCTACATTTAAAAAATTTCTCTGTATTTTAAATGATGTGAACACATCCCAAGGGCTTGTGATGAAGAGGAAAAGTTTTGTAAATATGAGATGCTAAGTGCCAGGTTGCCGGCCAGTGGCAGGAAGCCTGCAGTGCGTTTGGTTAACGCAGGTCTGCTCTGCAGCCAGACGCTGGGGACTACACCTAAAACCTGTTACCTGTCCTGAAGCCCTGGATGGGAGAGGGTGGAAGTGGCAAATGCTCCAGGCAGCGTAAACCAGTTCCAAGCAGGGACTTTTGTATTCATACTACTGGGAATGTTTACGCTTAGTTTTTATAGAAAGGTGGGTTTCACACTCTTAAGGATACAGAAAAAAAAACAGAACTATCCTAAGCATTGACCCAAAACAATAGAAAGTCAAAAAGTATTGGATACAGGCTTAAAAAAGATTACATTACAAAAAGTCGGAAACTTTGTGTTCCTAAAATACTAC
>PVIA01006738.1:41281-93175 GCA_004024845.1 Tonatia bakeri
GGCACTCTGGAGGCCCAGCCCTGGGGCAGGACGAGGGAACCCTGGTCTGGGAAGAAGCCGTGAAGGTATTTGGGTGGGAGCCTGACTGTATTCTCGAAGGATGGGATGCCACTGCAAGGTTTCAGCAGGGAGATGCCAGGACTGGCTTGTAGCCTTTGAAGATCATTCTCTTACTTGTGGTCATGGTTACCCAAAACTACCCATGTCATGTGGCTGTACACACACACACATACACACATGCACATAAAACTGGCGAAACCAACCCTGGGCATTGCCCCTGAGTCTACTTTCTGCTTTGGTATGTCCCTGTTGGGGGAAACTGGGTGAGGGTACCTGGAATCCCCCTGTACCTTGTTTTCACAATTCCTATGAATCTATAACTATTTCAAAGTAAAAAGTTAAAAAACAAAAGAAGAGTACTGGGGCTCCAGTGTGGAGGGTGGATGGGAAGCTTTGTAGTGGATGCAGAAAGATACGCTTGGGCTTGGAACAGAGGACAGGGGAGAAGGATTTGAAACGTATATCAGAAGCACAGCCAGCAGGCCCCCTCAACAGATTTCATGTTGCCAGGGCCAGAATGGGAGGGTGGATCAAGTATAACTCAGAAGCTTCTGGCTTCAGCAAATGGTGATGGAAGTGATATTCTATAATTTTTCCTTCTGAAAAAAAAAAAATCATTGAGAACAAAAGTTCCAACCTGCTGTCACTTCAAATAACAAACCTAATCGGGGTGGGGGGGGACAAACCTAATCAAACACCTTGGAAACATATGTCATTAGTAATATTGGACACAAAATTTCAAATGAGCGTAGATTTTAGACAGCCCAGGAGTTGAAGACACTCAAGGCTCTCATTAAGGTGGTGCTATGACTGATGTGACCCTGGAGAAGTCATTTCACTCCTCAAAGCCTCAAATTCTCATCTGCAAAAACTGGATTCAACAGAAGACCCCTGCAATTCTACCTTTAAAATTCTGTGAAACACGGGCTGTTAACACGGAAGCCGGAAACCCTTTTTTCTGTCTTTACTGAACTTGGGCTTGGCCGGTAGCATGATAGTGTGGGCTTTCTCTGACACTGCTTCTCAGAACACAAACTGCTTTTAATTTTGTGCCTGTGCTAACTTTGCATTCCAGGAAGATCCCCCATGTGGCTCCTCGTCCTAGAAAAATCAACAGCTTTGCAAGATATCACAGCCAATGTGCGGGTGATAATAACACACACCGTACACCCGGGAAGGCCCCTTTCTCTGCATAAGCCATCCAGGCCCCATGTGGTCTGCACACCAGAGTGAGCAGAAGGACACGGAGAAGCCAGTGGTGCTGGGGCTGATGGAGGCGGTAATGTACATTTAGTGCACGGCCCGGCTCAGAGCCAAGGTGCGTTGCTGCCTGCAGCCCTCAGCTGCTGTGACTGGACCACGTTCCTTCCTTCTCATCCCAAACAATGGGCAGGGTCATTTCACTGGAGCCTGTGTTTTGAGCCTGATGTGATGGATGCACTGCATTTATCACACTGTAGATGTCCCCTTTCCACATAAATCTCCTTTGCAGAAATCAACGCTCTGCCCTGAACAAAATGATGCACTTCAGCTCTCCCTTTGCTCAACATTTATGGAGGGTCTGCTATATGACAGGCATATGCCCAGGGACCAGGGAGCAGCTGCCACTTCAGTGGGTCTTGTGGAAGCTATTCGTCCTAGACAGAGAGACACCCAGAGTAACCCGGGCTCGGGAGCTCCCTCCCCTGTGAGCAATCACTCTTCAGACTACACATAATTAGGTTTTGCAGGCGGGAGTCCCAAAAGGCATTAACAGTTCAAACACAGCCCTCTGGGTGGGAGACGTCACTCTCACGCTCTGTAGAGTCACTCTCTCTCTCAGTAGAAAGAAAATCGGAGGATGTGAAAGAACCAAACCAGGGTTCTTTCAGTCCAAACAGCCCCACGTACTGGTTCCCACTCATTTGTCTCCAGTGTTTTTCCAATATTTTCCATGTTAAACACTTGCATTATATCTGGCATAAAGTCCTTATTTCAAAAAGCCCTCATCACAATCCTTTGAGCAAGATAACATTGTTACCCTGAGGAGGAAACCAAGGCACAGGGAGTTGAAGTAACCCACCCACGGTCAGGAAGCAGCTGGGTGAGCACCCGGCTCCAGTGTCTGTGCCTGCCCCCTGGGCAGTCCTGCCACTTTCCCGCAAAGCCACCTCCCACTGCAGCCCTGTGGTTTCCCAAGCCTGGAGGCAGATGGAATGCAAAGCTAAAGACCTTTGGAGTTTAAATGCCGCCTGGACGTGTGAGAACCACAAGCAGCTTGGGCTGCTCTGAGCTAAGCAGCAGAAACAGTGTTCCCTGGGTGGGCGTGTGGGAGGGGGTGGCGCACCAGAGGTGTCACACGAGTCACCAGTCACTGTGTGCGGGACTCCATAAGTGCTTTGCAACTCTGAACTACCAAATGTTCCAGGCTTGCCTCTAACCCTTGTTTCCAGCTTCAAGTGCCCTGGTTTTGGTTAAATCCAGAGACGCCCCCACCCCTACCCCAGGGAGAGCTCAAAAGTGGAGAGGGACACTCACATAGCCACTTGCAGCCCCTGCTGTGTGCTGCTCATGGTGTCACCTCATACCAGACACGACAAGGAAGACCCTGAGGTGGGAAGACTGGTGCACTTGGTTATTGCACAGCAAGCAGACCCCAGCGGCTCAGGGCCAGGCCTCCTGGAGGGAGGGGCCCAGGAAGGAGCCACTCATGAACTACAGGGGCCGGTACTGGCTACAGCCTGGTGTGTTTTTTTTTAAGGTGGGGTTTCTAGGGCTGTGAGAGTGTAGAGAGCAGGAGGTCACTGGGGAGGACATGTCATGATGCTGAAGAAGCCCCAGGCAGCGACGGCTCCCACAGCCCCACCACAAAAGTTTCAGCCCCACCACGAAGGCACAGGCTGCTCGCTCAACAGTGAATTATTCCTGAGAGTCCTCGGACACAACCCAACTCTGATCAGCATAGCAGACCACCCACATCAGGAGCGATGAGAGGAATCACGGGTGAAGTTGTTTCCCCTGAACAAACACGGATGACATTCAGATAGTTAACTTACCTGAGCTATGTGGCCGTTTACTTCTCAGATATTTTATTCCGAAAACAGCCCGGGCAAGGCAATGGTTTGGATTTTGAGAACTGGACACAGACACCCTGAGTCTGTTTCACCCACAGCAATGACAGGGGTCCAGGAGCACCAGGCTCCTCTCCACAGGGCCACATGTCCTTTGAGCAAAGCCCAAGAGGCCTGGGGGACAGCTGGCTACCCGCGGGCCTCAGCTGCAGGTAATAGATTCGGCTGATCATGGTGAGGGTGGGGGTGGACCAGGGCATGTTCCTCTCTGAAGGGCCATCAATGGGCCATTGTCTTGAAAATACTGAACACTCCCTTGCTTCTGGATTTCATTCTCTGATTGGCTCCCCGGAAGGCCAGTGCCCTGGTTTTTAAAGCAAGAAAAGAGAAAAACAGACAATGTCTCTGCAGGTACTTCCTGTGATTCTCTGATGAAACCATTGCAGTTTCTATTTATAACCAGACCATTGCTCAAAATTCCAACTTCCTAAACTTATAAGCACATATATACTCCCTTACATCCACCAGTGCTTTCCTTTTCTTCTAGACATTAACATCATCCCACATCCCTTTAATTAGTAATGTTATAGAAATACTATTAATTAGAAATACTGATTGGTGCTCGGGTCCCATTGCCTAGGTGCTCAATAATCCTTGTTGAACAAATGAGCAAATGAATTCATAGACAAACATCAAGTCAACCATAAATTGACTCAGAGGCCACCATTGGCTGGGTATCAAGGAGTTGTTTTCCTCTTTGGTCCCTGCTGTGTCCCCCTACCCCCAAATTCATATATTGAAACCCTTACCCCCAAGTGTAGCTGTATTTAGAGATGGGTCTCTAAGAAGGTAATTAAGGTTAAATGATGTCATAAGATCTAATTGGATCTTATTGGATTAGTGCCCTTTTAGGAAGAGAGCCCATTCTCATTCTCTCTCTCTCTCTCTCTCTCTCTCTCTCTCTCTGTCTCTCTAGGTCAGCAAAACTGCAGGGCAATCATTTTGAGGTTTATAGCCTTCGGCAGGGAAACCCAGGAACTGCTCTGCCCTCCCCCTCCTTCCCTTCCTTCCTCCCTCCCTCCCTTCCTCTCTTCTTTCCTTCCTTCTTTCCTTCCTTCCCTTTCTCCCTTCTTTCCTTCCTTCCTTTCTTCCTTCCCTTTCTCCCTTCCTTCCCTTTCTCCCTTTTTCCCTTCCTTCCTTCCTTCCCTTTCTCCCTCCCTCCCTTTCTCCCTCCCTCCCTTCCTTCCCTTTCTCCCTTCCTTCCTTCTTTCCTTCCTTCCCTTTCTCCCTTCTTTCCTTCCTTCCTTCCTTCCCTTTCTCCCTCCCTCCCTTCTTTCCTTCCCTTTCTCCCTTCTTTCTTTCCTTTCCTTCCTTTCTTCCTTCCCTCCTTCCTTCCCTTTCTCCCTCCCTCCCTTCCTTCCTCTCCTCTCCCTCCACACCTTGTTTTTAGATTGAAACCACTACCCACATCCAACTGGCCTGGGATGAGCCAATTTCAGTTCCTGAAAATGCATTACTCACTTGCCCAGAGAAGACCATTCCACTGAAATTCTTTTCAGTTAATTATGAATTAAGGCTTCCAGTCTCATAAATTGTATTTACTTTACTCCAAACACTCTTCAGTATTTAAAAATGAACATATGTTTTATGAAGCTATAATCAGTGTGTTCATGCTATTTAGAATTCTAGAGTTTTGTGGGTTTTTTTAGCTTACATTATTTCAAGTACCATATCCATATTAATTAACATTTGCACACAGTATCTTATTAGCTATCTCATATTCCATTATGTGTGGGTACCAGCGTTTGCTCAGTTGACAAAAATACCCTTTAAAATATATTTTCAGCATGCTGAGGGGTGGGCCTGCCATCTACGGGGACCCAGGGCTGGCCCTGCTAGAAAGGGAACCCTGATATTTCATTTCCCTCCCACAATTGCTGCCACAGATCTTTTCACAGTAGCTGTCCCCAGCTAACTGCCAGATTGCACCTCAAGAGTCGGGGGAAGACAATTTCCACTCCTGTCATTCACCCATCTCTTTCTGTTAGAGGTTTAGGGGAGGCAATTTTAGCACTGGGAGAAGGACATCAGGATGCTTGCTGGTGTTTTATTTTCATATCCACTCCTGTCCTTTGTGGTAAATGTCCTATCAAGGCCTAAATTTGGAGTTCATTTGGCTCCCATCATGCTGGAACACACTGGTACTCCTATGCAGTGAGTAGACGGAAGGCCCGCACACTTGGCATGCCTGGGAAGAAGAGCCTGACCCCAAAGGCCTGGGCAGTCGCTGCCCCCCACACATACTTTATGTCCACACAGCCACTCCACCCGGACCTGAAGTCCAGGGTCCCTGGAGCAGCCGGGAGGCACCATCTGAAAGTAAAGGTTGCAGAGACATCTGAACAAACCGACCATAGGACACCTCCCCTGCACACACTGTATGCTGGGCCCTGGGAGTGCAGACACAGGTCACACAGAGTCAGGTGTTCTCTGTCTAAGGGGGACAGAGACAACTGCACGTGATGCAAGCAGCGGCAAATGCTGCAGCTTGGGTGCTCACCTGGTGGGAAGGGGCTTGCAGCGTCTGCCCCCGCTCCTCTCCTTCACCTTGGTATCTGAGAATTCATGGTTTCCTCACCCCCAGCCAGGCAGGTGGGTGGAGCTGACCTCACCTCCAGCTCCCAGGAGGCAGGGAAGCCTGAGCAGCTCATGCTAATTATTACTATTTCTCACCATCATGCTGGCCTTCGTGATTCAGAGATTAGACATTTGACCCAAACAGTCAATATGGCAAGAGGTGTACAGGGATTCCTGGGAAAGGAAAAGTCTTCCTTCCACTGGAACCGTGGGAAGAAAGGCCCTTGTTGCTTTGGAAGTGACAGAGGGCGGGTGTAGCCACAAGATGCTGGTGGTCATCTCATGGCCACTTGTGAATGAGGCTGACGTCATGAGAGGAGAGAAACTGGGGCCCAGTCGCGTGGACCACGTGAGCCCCAGATCCAGCCAGACCACAGGCCCAGCTTACAGCTGGAGCCTCACTTACACGAGTCAATCAATTATTACCGAAGCATGCTTGATTTGAAATTTCTCTTACTTGCAACACAATGACAGAACCTGGCCACAGTTTGGTGGGAAACCATGCAGGCAAACAGCCAGCTCTAATGTGCTGAGAGAGGTGCCATCCCAGAGTTAAAACCCGGCAGAAGAAATGACTAGCTCGGACTCCCATGGGAGGGGTTCATCCCTGCCAGAGGCCAGAAAGAAGAGTCCCCTGGTGCCATATTCCATGCCAGGTGCCTTCCTGAGCAACCAGAACGGGTCTGGGCCCCTGCGCTGTTCACCTGACGTCTCGCACTCTGATGAGCAAGCTCCAAGCCCGAGGGCATTCCTCGCCTTAGGAGTCAGAATAGAGACTTTAATTTGTAAAAGAATTTCCCTAATATTAATCCAACAAAGCTTCAAATTTTTTATTATACATTCAAAGAGTGGCTTGTTATTTTAAAATTATTATTGTCATGGTCACTTGCTAGGCCCTTAGTGAAGCCTTTCTCTTTATCTGGACTCATCTTTGTCAGTGAACTTGCACAGGAGGGCTGGCACCTGGAGATTCTGTGTGCAGCAAAAGCCACTGCCTTGGCGGCAGGTTCAAAGAATCCCACTGTGCCTCTGGCAGTGCTGCTGTTAGAACCTTTCTGTCTGGACTAGCAGGGGAGGAAGTCTCCATATCTCAGAGTAGTGAACAGAAGGATCGTCTCAGTCCTGGAGTGCAGCCTGGAAGAGGCAGTACGTATTAGAACAAAAAGGAGTGAACCTGTGGCAGTAGAGCATTCTCCCAAATCTCGGATGGAGGAGAGAGGGCCGAGTAGGGTAAGGCTACCAGAAGAACTGACTGATCACCAGGCCCCAGGACACATTCACTAAGTCCCCTTCGTGTATAGCTTTATAAGGAGGAGGAGCAAGTGGAGGAGAAAGAGGAAATGAATCCTAGGAATAGCATTTGCCACATCACAGGGGACAGACAGGATGACAATGATGAGGAAAAACAATGGAGGGACCCAAGTTTTCTGAAAGGCTGAAAAAAAAATGCAAGTTAGGATGAAGGAAAGTCAGTGAAGGGCAGCAGTATCCGCTGCCCCAGAACGTGACCCCTGGAGCTCAGGACGTGCCAGCGCAAAACAGGCCGCTTTGGCATGTAGGTTATTTTGAGCTGCAGGCACTTGAAAGTGGCAATGCAGGAGAAGGCTCTCTCTGAACTCCCGGCATCTGCCTAAAGACAGGTCCTCCAAAAGGAACTCCGTTGTCAGCGGTCCCCTCCTGGGAGTTTCATCACCTAGGGAGCACTGGCTCTTATCACAGGAGAGCACGCTAGAAGTGGACAGCACACCCAGACAGACTCTGTCACAAACTGTCTCGCCTGCCTTATATTCTTCCAAGGGCCCATTCATCTTCCCTAAAAATCACTCTTCCCTAAGAAACCTACTTTCCCTCTCAAGATCATATTTAAGTTGAGATGCTTAGCCACCTCAGGGAGTTACTCTTTTTCCCTGGGTGTCTCCCAGAGTGTCCAGAAAGTACACATGTTAATGAACTTCTGTTTGGTTTTCTCTTGTTAACCCATCTTTGATCACAAGGGTCTCAGCCAACAACTGGGAAGGGTGGAGGAAAAGCTAATTTCCCCCTGCTGTTTAAGAATGGGTATGGACAAGGTATGCACCAGGGCTCTCCAGAGAAACAGAACCGATGGGACAGAGAGAGAAACAGATGAAAGGAGGCTGAGCCCAGAAGCTGGCTCGCGTGGTCACAGAGGCAGAGACATCCCGCAGTCTGCCATCCGTATGCTGGAGAACCAGGACAGCCGGGGCTGCCATTCCATCTGAGTCCCAAGACCCAAGAACGGGAGCTCTAAGGTCTAAGAGCCGAAGATGGTTGTCCCAGCTCAAGAAGAAAAAGAGAATTTGGTTTTCCTCTGCCTTTCTGCTCCATTTGCACCTCCAATGCACTGGATGGTGCCCACCCACTTTGGTGAGAGAGGATCTCTTGACTGGCCTACCGAATCAAATGCTAATCTTGAACACCCTTACAGACACACCCAGAAGTATCTTACCAGCTCTTGGGCATGTACCTGAGCCAAGCTGACACATAAAATTAACATGCAAAAGCCTGAGACCCAGGCTGAGAGAAAAACACACACTTCTTTCCTGAATAGAAATTCCGTACCTGCTGGCCTCCATGTTTTCTTTAAACAAGAAAGTTCTTCAGTCAACAAAGGAAGAGTAGAGAGTTTTAAGAAGAAAACTGAAGGTCTGAAGACCCCAGGTGGGTAATTAAAGAACACCCACAAAGGCCCAGAAGCCCCACCCTGCACTTTGCTTGAGTGGATGGATGGATGGAGGTGAGGAGTGGGCAAGCACACCGTTCCCCACCTCTGTGATCTTGGAACTCAGTGTGCAAGTCACAGGCAACTGAGATGCACTCAGAGGCTAGGATCTCAGCCACTGGTAGATTCTGAACTGGATACCTTGGGTAATGTCTGCAGGCGGAGTTCCCAGTGATATATTGTTTCCTAAGAAAGGAAACAAATCTGTAGCTTTATTTATAAATTCCATGCAGAAGGAGCCAAGCCTTTGGAAGGAGCGTTAGAGTTTCCAAAGTTCCACATCATTCTCCATGTAAGGAAGACGCTAATGATACTGCTTGACACATAAACACAGAACAGCTGACTCTGACTTTCCCCAGGCCCCTGCCTCCCGGGGGCCAGTCCTGCCCCTCGGAGGGCCAGTTCTGTGTCCTCAGGCGCTGGCTTCGATGGTGGAGAAAATTAACTCTGTCCAAGCACCTTTGACAGAAACTGGCTACATAACTTGAAACATCTGCTCTCCATTAGCTAGGGAACTGGAAGTTGTAATGCCTCAAAGCTCCAGCAGATTCCTCTCTGAATAAGGAATGAAACCCTCTCTGTGCTAAGCTGTATAAACAAGCAGATGGAAGAGAGATGCAATGATGATTTGAAAACCCTTTTTAAATTCACTATATCCCCCCTCCAAGGATACAAAGCAAGTAATCCCTAGTGATGGTAGGTGAAGTATTCAATTTTCTAAAACAAAGATAAAATGTGTCATCTTTATCCTTGGCATTCTGAAGGCAGATAAAATGGTCAAAAAGTGCAGCGTAGATGACAGCCCCCTGTGGTGGTGCTCAGGGGGTCACAGCAGACTCTGATCCCGTTGCTCTGACGTGGACCCAGCACGTCCATCTGTAACACGTACCCCAGGGGGTTCTGTGCAGGTGCACAGAATCCATTCTTCAGAGAAAACTCACCCAGAACAATCCCTGGGAGAAAATGCTGGCCAACCAGTGGACTGCTGGCTGAGGAGAACCTGGCAGAAGCAGCACGCACCCTCGTCCTCCTGGGGGGTCAGTAAAGAAAGATGCCTGTAATTACATTGCGACGATGCACTTTGTTTTCTAAGCTGTTTTAGAGTGACAGCTTCCCATGTTTTCATTGTGAAGTATTACTTTGATTATATTCTTCTGGACAACTTACTCACATCATAGGCAAACAGAGTCTCTGATCAGCATGACACAGCCAGTACTTCTGAGCAGCCTGACAGAAGTCAGGCCCAGAGCAAAGAGTCTCGATTTCAGTTCTGGGTTTTAAACTCGGGTAATATATATAACTGATGTATATCACTAACTGCCAGGTAATATTGTATGTAACCAAGCCTCCAAGGGTGTGAACCCAGCAGGGCCAGAGTCATAATAAATTGCAGCTGACATGGTCTTAGTGCCGGGGAGACACTAGGGAACAGTGGGGCCTGTAGCAAAGTAGCACAGGCTGTCCCCCACCTAAAGAAAACTTCCATGGCCAGGCAGATTGCCCAATTTTTCAAGTATGGGAAAAAAATCAGTTGTTTTTTAGTGAAATCTCCTGTTTTGAAAATGTTGCTAATTTCTGTAAAACGCAGCTGTCTGCCCCGAGAACACATATCCACAGGCTAGATCGGACTCCGGGCCACCAGTTTGACGTCCCTGCTGTGGCCAGTCTCTGGAGCCATATCAGCAGTAAATGCACAAAATTCCCATTAGAGTTTGGAAATAATTGAAAAAAGTTGGTCCAGACTTCTGGCCAAGACAGAGGCATAGGTAGATAAACTTTGCTTCCTCGCACAACCAAAAGAAGGCCAACAACAAATTTAAAAATAAAAAACAACCAGAACTGCCAGAAAATCAAACTGTATGGAAAGTCTGGCAACCAAGGAGTTAAAAAAGAAACATTTGTCCAGACAAGTAGGAGGGGCAGAGATGTGTATCTAGGACAGAGAGGATGCAAGGCAAGCTGGCAGATCAGGCAGGCAAGGCAGCAGCTGGCAATCCAGGTGGTCCCACATTTGAGTGCAGATAAACTGGAAGGAACAACTGGGGAGTGAGACAGAGTGTGCGACCCAGGATTCCTGTGGGAAATGACAGCTTCAAAACCTCTGGTGGCAAAAACCTATTGGTGCTGAGGCAGCAGGAGAAACTCCCAGCCTCATAGAAGAGTTTATTGGAAAGACCCACAAGCCCACCCACTCAGGAATCAGCACCAGAAGGGCCCAATTTGCCTGTGGGTAGTGGGGGAAGTGTCTGAAAGAGGGTGAGAGCCAAGCAAGCATCATTGACCCCTTTCAGACCCCTCCCCCACATACAGCACCACATGAAGTGAAGTGGGTTGCCCCACCCTGGCAAATACCAAAGGCTCTGCCCCTTACTAAGTAACAGGCCAAGACAAAGAAGTATGGTCCAAATGAAAGAACAGATTGAAACTATAGAAAAAGAACTAAGCAGTGAGGAGATAGCCAACCTATCAGATGCATAGTTCAAATCACTGGTAATCAGGATGATCACAGAAATGATTGAGTACAGAAGCAAAATAGAGGAAATAGTGAAGGCTATGCAAAATAAAATACAGAAAAACATACAGGGAACCAACAGTGAAGGGAAAAAAACCAGAACTCAAATCAATGGTTTGGAACAGAAGGAAGAAATAGACATTCGACCAGAACATAATGAAGAAACAAGAATTCAAAAAAATGAGGAGAGCCTTAAGGACCTCTGGGACAACTTTAAACATTCCAACATCCAAATCATAGGGGTGCCAGAAGGAGAAGAGGAAGAGCAAGAAATTGAAAACTTGTTTAAAAAAATAATGAAGGAGAACTTCCCCAATCTGGCAAAGGAAATAGACTTCTAGGAAGTCCAGGAAGCCCAGAGAGTCCCAAAGAAATTGAACTCAAGGAGGAACACACCAAGACACATCATAATTACATTACCCAAGATTAAAGATTAAGGAGAGAATCTTAAAAGCAGCAAAAGAAAAGGAGACAGTTACCTACAAAGGAGTTCCCATAAGACCATCAGCTGATTTCTCAAAAGAGACCTTGCAGGCAAGAAGGGTCTAGAAAGAAGTATTCCAAGTCATGAAAGGCAAGGACTCACATCCACGATTACTCTATCCAGCAAAGCTTTCATTTAGAATAGAAGGGCAGATAAAGTGCTTTCCAGATAAATCAAGTTAAAGGAGTTTGTCATCACCAAGCCCTAATTATATGAAATGTTAAAGGGACTTATCTAAGAAAAAGAAGATAATCAAAGATATGAACAGTAAAATGACAACAAACTCACAACTGTCAACAATTGAACCTAAAAACAAAAACAAAAACAAACTAAGCAAACAACTAGAACAGAAACAGAATCATAGAAATGGAGATTGCATGGAGGGTTATCAGTGGGGAGGGGTGGGATAATAGGGGAAAAGGTACAGGGAATAAGAAGCATAAATGGTAGGTACAAAAACAGGGGGAGGGTAAGAATAGTATGGGAAATGGAGAAGCCAAAGAACTTCTATGTATAACCCATGGACATGAACTAAGGGGGGGGAATACTGGTGGGAGGGTGCTGAGTGGAGGAGAATAAAGGGGAGAAAAAAAACTGGACAACTATAATAGCATAATTTTACTTTTTTAAAGTAAAATATACTTAAAAAAAGAAGAAGCTGAGCCAGAAACCAGTGCCTTGGGGCAAGGACCAGAAAACTTCCTTAAAAGGCCAGATAATAAATGTCGCAGGCTTTGCAGGCAGTTCTGTCCCTTACAACCCCTCTTCCTTTGTGGCCAGAAAGCAGCCTCAGGTGGTTTATAAACCAACGGGTGTGGTATGTCCCATTGAAAGTTCATGCACAAAGAAGAGTCTGCAGGCCTATAGACTACAGTTTGCTTGCCCTTATGGTAGGGTGTCTTGTTCTGGAAATCTCTGACATCTAATCAATCTGTTTTATCCTGTGCGAGAAAGAGAAATCTATTTTTAATTGTCTGAGTTGAAATTCACTGTGATAGGGGTCTTCCAGAAGTAGCCTGGCTCCCTCGGCACCATGTTGCTGATCTATATCACACAGGTGGTCCAGTGAAGAGGAAAGTCGCCCCCCAAAAGGGCCCCAGCTGGCCTGACACCGGCAGCACCGGCTCAGAGACTGCTCATTAACACCCAGCTCTGCCTGTCTCCCCTGGCCCAGAGAGCTAGCTGCCCACCTCCTGCTGTCTCTCCCACCTTGATACCGGGTCACCCTGCTGGAAACTCCTCTGAGCATCTTGCATCCTTGGGATGCTCCAGGTCAACACCTGTAAAGCAACACGTTAAATTTAGCACAGCCCTGCATGAATCAGACACAACCAAACTGGTACCCAGTGACTGTGGTCTGTCACACCTTCTAACTGCTTAGTCCTGCTGGTTTTCCCCAGGTGAGAGTGAAACTCACACTCTCGTTGTAATAAACCTGTTGCCACTGACTTTCATATTTGTTACCAGAGCTGTGCAGGCCAGCCCCCTCGCCCCCCCCCCCCCCGTGCCCAGGGGCAGATACCCCAGTGCAGCGATGGCCACAGCTGCACACAGAAAGAGCACAGTAACTTGTTGGAGACAATACATGCTGAGAGGACCACTCATTAAAGAGGATGTCAATAATTATCTTGTACGGAATGCCAGCCTGAAGGTGAGAGGCAAATCGTGGCCAGGATCGAGGGACAGTTGCCAACATCTAAAGCCATTGCCACCCTGCAGATATACCCAAAGGGCCCATCAAGCCGGAGCTGCATACACTGGCTTCTTTCTCTCCTGGTCAGACCACCCAGGCCCTGACACAGGAACAACACAGAGAAGAGAGTGCTGTCACGAATGACTCACTTTTTAAGCACTTGGTCCTATGTAGCCTCTGTTCTCTTGTCTCAGCCTTCAAAAAGCACGTTGTTAATTCCCGATTCACTGTTGAGACTGATGTGGCATGAACCTGTCTTAATGCATTTCTGAGAAGTGACACTAACACATCTGTCAACTCAGCCTTGCCAGAGCATAGTCTGGAGTGTCTGCCACCCATGTGACATCTTGGAAGACCTGGGGAAGCAAAAATGGGGGTTCTCCTGGCAGCAACAGGGTCAGCCTGGGTGATCCGAGGTGGCCACGAGGAATGGAATAATTTACATGGGCACCCAGAACTGGGCGGGGCGGGGGGGGGGGTGGTCACAGGGAGGCTAGTTTCTGGAAATCCAGGACAGCTGCAGAGAGCTGCTTGCTGTGTGCCCTGAGCCAAAGGCTTTTTGCACAAATCTTTATTCCTTCAGAAGCGTTTGTCGGAGTTAGCTGAGTCCTGGGTCACAAAGCGAGCAAGGCTTGGGGTGTCATGGGACATGCTAATGGACTTCCTAAACAATTCCTTTCCATCTTCTTGCCCTCAGGTCTGCTGAGAAAAGGGGGTTTCCAGTGATGGAGCAACTGGCAAGGCCTGCACTGTCACTGGGTAATTGGAACAGGGCTGTCATCGTCTTCTAAAACATTGCCTGAGTATCCCTAGCTATACAATGGACAGAGTGTCAGCCTCCAGGGCAGGGACAGGATATTCAGATTTGCCACTCAACTCAGTGGCCTTGGGGATGTCCGTTAATCTCGTAGAACCTGGGTTTCTTACTTACAAGATGGTGCTGTTGGACAAGAATCATCTTTAAATGACGTACTAGGAAAAATTCTGCTAACATTGCAGGCCTGTTAATGTCCCTCCAGGGCTCACAGCTGTGTGCCTGATACATAAAATTGAGAATATGCTGCTGGACTTCACAGAAAATAGAAAGCAACTGTTTAGTCCAGCTCTTTCACTCACAAGCAGTTTTCACTAAACTCTTTCTGGCAGGTTAGGGTTAGGTTATACGTGGTTCAGCCTCTGCTCCGTCCCACAGTTAGTTGTGAGTGGCAGGGAAGGATGGAGGTTCTTCTCAAGCTCTTGTTGCTGGTGCAGGAGACTTTTCATCACACCCAACATCCTCTCCAGGAGGTTGCCAAACCACTCGCCCAGGTGTGTGCTCACACTTTGAAATGAGATCGCTTTGTGCCCAGGAAGACAGCAGCTTCGTTACAATGCTCTTCAGGACTGCCTAACCTAAATTCACCCCATCGTCCCTCTCAGCCTGCCTGCACTGAACCCCGCCCTTCCCACAATCCGTTCACCAGCGACTTTCCTTTTCTCTTAGATCCACCATGCTGAACCCTTTATTAGCCCTTGAAAGAGGCTACAAAGGAACCATTCGGTTTAGGTTTTCTTTCAGTATCAAAGCCCCATGATAGCCAGCAGTCACAGAGGGAAGCCCCATCAGATTCCCAAGCAAGCCCAGGCCGACATCTTGACGGGAACATCATGAGAGACCCTGAGTCAGAACCACTCAGAGAAACCACTCTTGGCTTCCGGACCCACAGAAAGCTACATGAGATAAGAAACATTTACTGTCAGGACATTTAGTTGTAGGATAATTTGTTATGCAGCAATAGATAGTGGATACACTCCGGTTAATTGACGCCAAACCATTACGTTCCAAGGCCTTTCTTCTGGGCATCAGCCTTGCTTCTAACATCCAAGCCAAACAGTGTGGCGTAACTGGAAAGGCCAGGGGCCACTCCACAGAAATATGGGTGTGTCTTACTATTCAACAAAGTGAACACTTTTTGAGGACCTAATATGTTAAAAAAATCAATGCTAGGTGCTTATAAGGCACATAGAAATGAAAGAGTAATCCTCCCCCCACCCCCTGCCCACCCAAGAGCTTTCATAATTGTGAGGTTTGTTTCATCCTCTCATCAGTCCCAGAACAGCACCACACCAGGGGCAGATGGGAGTTCCTTTCCTGTAAAGGCGGGAGTGGGAGGCCCAGAGGGACAGTGACTTCAGGGGCACCTCCTGGACCAAAAGCCAGTGGCTGACTTCCTGAAATGCCAGGTGGCCTGCAGTGGGAAAAAGCATAGAAATTAATAGATTAATCATTTCCTGTTTCTTCAGGCCTTAAGAGCTTGTCACCTCCCTTCTCCTCGCTGGGCGCTTTTATCACCACATTTTGCCCACAGGAGGAGCTGGAAAACCCATCAGTGCCACCAAACGCTTCAGTGACATGGGATTTAGCTCCTCAGGGCTCAGTTTCCCCTTTAGGATATTACCACTGGCATCCCTATGGGGCTTCAAACAAATGACATCAGGCTCCCAATAACTTCAGATGAAATCAAGTGGAAAATGAAAGTTCAGAAAAAAAAGAAAAAAAGAAGGCATTTCATCATGCTCTTGACATGGTGCTGAAAAGAGGAAATTCTGCTGTTGCCAGGCAACATCACCAGCCTGTGAGCTTCCGGTTGGGGCCCCTGACTGTGGGAGTGATGTCCTCTGCCCTCACGTGTGCCACTCCCACTGACAAAGTGTCCTCTGGCTGCTGAGAGCCCATCCCGAGTGAGACCAGGCTCTCTATCCTAACTCATGCTGCTCTAGAAATGTCTTTCTGAGTCTCTTTCTTTCCCAGGAACCCAGAGTCCTTCTCTGCATGTTGTGACTGCTATATAATCTACATGCAGACAGCGTATATGAACACATCACGCATGCAGACTGAGCCAGCTCCTCGGATGTGCTCTGTTCCTTCCTTGCCAGCTGCCAGATTTGGCAGGCCAGCTGACACCCAGCCAGGCCATTTTATTCATCATTGCACAACACCAGGGGCTGGCTCCTCTCTTCCAGAGAATTATAGGATACAAAGGCTGGGAAGGGGTGGGGGTCCCTCAGTTCTCTGGTGACAACTCTGAACCTTTCCTGGGGGCTATAATCAAGCATTTGGCCTGGCTATTGTAAACGTGTCCTCCCCGTGATGGAATACTTGTGACTTTATTCTCTGGGCAGCAGGACAAAGCAGGGTCTGAAGAACAGCTGGATGGAGGAGAGGAGGGGGCAGTCTCGCCTCTGGGGCAAATGTCCATCAGGACCCCAGGTTTCTGTGTGGCAGAGATGTGTGTGTCATGATAAAGGTTTCATTTCATAGGAAAATTATCGTGTAATTCAGTGTCTGCTCTGGATGTCAGTTCCCAAGTCTTTCTTCTGGGCATGTCACTCTTTCCTCTAACATCCAAGAAAAACAGCTTGAGCCCACCCACATCCTTTACGGAGCCCAGGAGCTGTGTGTCCAGGGCATCTTGGAAGATTCATTCCTCTTGGATTTGTGCTCTCTCTCTCTCCCCGTGCCCATCCTCCTTTTCCACTGAATTCTCCACCCTCAAGTGACATTATTTCACCCCATGCTGTCCCTCTTCCTTTATTCACCAAAGCATCAGCAGTACAAGATCAGTGTGTGTAGAAGACAGTTTAGTGAAGGGGGGGGATAAGGGAGGAGAGTTACAGCACAGTTCACACAACTTCAAGTTGGGCATTAGTCACCAAGGTCCTGCATTCCCCAGCCACCCCCACCACAGAGACGTTCTCACTGCCTTGTAGGGCTCCTGCCTGCTGACACTCACTGGGATCCTGTGGGTGTCTACTTGTCTTTAAGGTCCTACCAGTTACATCTTCTCCCTCAGGTTATGAGGCCCTAATCCAGAAATCCTGCTTCTTGCAATGCACAAAACATTGGTTGTTTTACTGAGCAATACATATTTTATTCCTACTTATATCACTATCAGAAAAAATCTATGCAATGAATGTATGATGTTTGAAGCATAAAACACAAAGTATTAAGCATGATGTCACTTGCAAATCTTTTGTTACACTAAACATAGCAAATACTCATCATTTCTTTAGATCTCAGTTATCCAGAAAATAATAAAAATTCTCTCATTAATGTGGAAAAGGGCTCATTAGAAAATAAAAAAGCAAAAATTGCTTTTGAAAAGACAAGTTAATTTTTCATCTCAAAATGTGTTTTTCTAGTGTTAGTATTAGTTGTTCCTGCTAGATAGTAAATCACACCAAAATTTGAGACAATACATATTTGCAGTCTCACAGTTTCTGTGAATTACAGGTCTGGGAGTGGCCTATCTGGGTGGTTCTGGCTCAGGGTCTCTCACGAGGCTGCAATCAAGATGTCGGCCAGGACTGTGGTCACGTGAAGGCTTGACTGGGGTGGAAAGATCTGCCTTTAAGTTGGTGCACTCACATGCCTGACAACTTAGTGCTGGCTGTGGGCATTAGCTCCTCATCCCTTGCATGGACCTCTCTGTGGGACTGATTGAGTGTCCTCACAACATGGCTTCTTCCAAAATGAGTGATCCAAAAGAGAACACAATGGAATCAGTAAGGCCTTTTAGGACTCAACACTGGAAGTCACACTGTGTCATTTCCATAATGTCCTATTGGTTGCCCAGATAAGCCTTATTCAGTGAGAGGGGACTCACAGGGTAAGTATCATAAGGCATGAATCATGGGGATTAGGAGGCGCTATGGACACTGGCTACCACACTGCTTGAAACGAATGTCAGCCCTCGATAAACATTGTATTTCAGTGGATCTGAAATATCATTGACAGAAAGTCACATCTTCCTTTTATGTAACAATCAGAAAGAAAAATCTATCCAATATTGGGAGACTCTTCAAACAAAGCTGGTTCACCAAAAGCTATGCCTTTGATATAAGGTCAAATAACAATAACACCACTCCACAAAAACTAACAGCGGAAGACTTGCCCGTCTCAACTTGTACTGGGTGAAAAAAATATTCCCTGGGGAATATGAATCCAAGTGGGTAGGACCCCCAAACAGAGACAACTTTAAATAGAACCTAAGAGCTCCTCATGAGAAACTTGATTTCAACCCAAGTCGAATGCAACTGAAGAGTCATTTAAATTTTAGGGAATATTAATGTCATCAAGTGTGCATCTTAAAGTCAAGAAAATATAGTCATGTCAGTGAAGATTCATGTAAAATGTACAGAAATGGTTCATAGTTAGCATTCTTTGGGGAGATTACAAAAATGGAGTCTCATTTGAAGAAGAAAAAGAACAGAAACTCAGTCCATCTGCTATGAATTATTGGCCAATACTGTGTCCTTTCTCGTATCTCTTAAACTCAGCTAATTACAGAATCAGAAAATGAAGAAAAGCAGAGAGGGAATCAGTGTAGAATCAGTAGAAATAAAATGAACATTGAATTAGACCCACCTAGGTCTAGGTCTTTATAGCTGTGTGATCTTGAGCAAGTTGCTTTACCTCTCTTGGTCTCTAGTCATACGACCTTCAGGTGAGGCCCAGGCAATAATCTACCTTGCCTGGTTGTAAGAGTTAAATATCACATGTATGAAACATCTAGCATGGTGCTTATCAACAATGACAGCTCTTATGATGATTACTATTTATCATTTCTAAGACTATACTCCTTTTTTGAGACTTTTTTTGAAAAGGCTCAACCAACAGGAAGACTAGTACGCAGAGAAGATGACCTTCTTTCTGCTGCTCATTCAATAACAACCGTAAACATTAATGGAGTCCTGAGTCTTTATTGAACACGGGTCCTGGATAGAGTAGTACTCCAGCTGCACCAGCTAGGCAGCCCTCTCTGCTTCCCAAGGAGCTGTAAAGAGAATGGATGCCTTCCTCAAACCATCCCCAAGGATGGTTACACTAAGTCTCCATCCTGGAGGAGTCAGGCAACCCTCACTGATAGGGAATTTGGAGTGAATGGTTCTTCATTCTGCAAACATTTACTAAGCAGCTTCTGAATTCCATACTCTGAGACAGGTTGCAGGGACATGGAAACCAATAGAACATGGCCAGTGCCGTGACAGGTTGATGGTCCTATGGAGGAAAGAGCAAGGAGAATGACCAAGTGAAGGGTCCCATGAGATGTGTGGAGTTTGTGGGAGCACCTAAAAGGGCACATCTACTCCACTTGGGGAGATCAAGGAAGGCTTTGAGGAGGAGGCAATGCTTGGGTGAGCCTTAAAGGCTGAGCAGTATTTTGCCAGATGGATAGTATTGAGTTGTTAGATGACATCCATTTATTTCTTCCTTTCTCAAGTGTGGAATCAACTGAAAAGTAAGACACAAGGGATAGACAAAATGTCAGCTTTATTGCTGAGAAAGCCAGTTGGAGAACATGGCTTTTTTTATGGTTAAAAGAGCATGCCAAAAAAGTAATTTTACAGTGGAGAAAACTGACAGACACTTCCTCAGACAGGTGATCAAGGTCAACATGAACTGTCGTAAATCATGTTGACAGTAAGGCAAGCCTCGGTATGATGGGAATAACACCTCACCTCTGTGGTCTTATTCCGCAAAACCCATAATCCCAGTCTAATCAGGAGGAAAATTTCAGCCCAAGTCTGGTCGATGAACTTTCTAAAAAACACCTGACCAGTACTTCTCAAGACTGTCAAGGTCATCGAAAGAAGGAAAATCTGTGAAACTGCCAGAGTGAAGAAAAGCCTAAGGAGACATGATGAAAAAATGCAATGTGATACCTTGGGAGAATTCTGGAACAGAAAAAGGACGTTAGCTAAAAGCTAAGGAAATCTAAATAAACTACAGGCTGTAGTCAACCAAAATACATCAATTTGGGTCATTCATTTTAACAGATGTATCATACCAATGGAAACATTAGTAATAGGGAAAATGGTGTGGCATGTATGGACCTCTCTGTACCATCTTCTCAAATTCTCTTTAAATGTAAATGCAGTGCGACTGTGTCTGTGTCCAAGGGCATCTCAGGAACTCGTTCTTCCAGAACCCAGCCAGCATGGCTCAGTTCCTCCCAGACAGGAGCTGTGGGAGGGAACAGTGTCTGATCTTGTCTGAAGGAGTGTCTTGAGGGTGATGACAAGATAGATAGTGGTGGAAGGCTGCAGAGTACCTGGAGCAGAAAACTGAGAACTATTCCCACAGTCAACATCTTTTCTTTAGTGACCAGCACCTCCCAGCTTGATCTTCAGTTAATAGCAAAACCGACTTTAATCAGGCAATTGATTTTTGGCCAATTGCTTTCCAAAGGAGGAGACCTCAAGACAACTCATTATCAAGCATTTGATTTCCACTTCAAAGATAAAGAGTACCCAGTGGGATGAGCTGACATTGGGTGGTTGCATCTTTTGCCATCATTAAGGATTTTCCTGCCTTGCTGGGAGCTTTGGAACCAGTGCCTTAGACTATCTGACTCAGCAGTGTGCAGACATGACAGTGTTTTACTGTTCTTCTGACAAGGTCTTCCACCTGGGGCCAGGGGAGGCAAGCCCTGGCTTGGGGTCTCCATCCAGGCCTCCCCTACCCTCGGCAGCTCAGTTCCTGCACCTGGGAAGTAGGGGCCATCGCCCTCCCTGTATACTTCAGGGTGACAGTGTGTGATATGACACCTAGATCAACGAGGTGATACTTGTGAAAACACCTGGAAGAGAGCACAGCATTACACACCTACAGGGTGGCAGCCTGGCATGGAGAGATTTGGCCTGAGGGCCTTATGTAACCCAAACTAATGTTTACATGGAAATACATGTAAAGTGGGAGGAATAACTTCCCACAGCATGTAAACCAACAACCATGTAGCCATGCTTTTAAAAAATTATCTAGCATCATCTTTGATATTCCAGCGAGCTCTCTCTCTCTTTGGAAGTTAACAGCATGAGGCATCACGGTGTTTGGCCTTCCTGATAGTTTTTACTGCTGTTGATAATTTTCATGCCAACCTATCTTTCAGCACCAGAACCACCAACTGACTGAGTATACTGCAAGATCTCCAGTATAACAACAGTGAACATTAAAATATAACAATAGCAAACATTAAAAGAAAACCACAATGGCCCCCACATCACTCTGGCGGGGACTCCTCTGCACATAACACAGTGCAGGCAGGGACCGAGCACTCGGTCCTCAGTCCCACGTGCATCTGCCTCGGGGCCAGAGCAGGAGCACAGTTTACAACTCCCTGGGCCCAGTTTGAGAGCTGGGTGTTATGGGTTTAACTGTGTCCCTCACCAGAAGATTTTGAAACCCTAACCCCCAGGACCTGCGACTATGACCTCATTTGGTAATAATCCTATTCCCAGGAGGATTTCTCTAACTTGGTTGTGATGGTTCGTTTTATGTGCCGACACGGCAGGCTTTCCTACCCAGCCACTTAGTGGACCAGTAATCCAGGTGTTGCTGAGAAGGTATTTTGTGGATGTGGGTAATGTGGGTAAGCCTTGTTCAATCAGTTTGAGACCTTAAGAGAAGAGGAATTCTTCCTCAAAGCTGCGGCATTAACTCTTACCTAAGTTCCCAGCCTGCTCGTCTGCCCAACTGACTTTGAACTTGCCAACCCTTCCAATCACATAGCCAATTCCATAAGATAATAATAATCCCCTATTTATATATGTTATATACATATAACATGTAATATGTAAACACTTATGTATATATATAAAATTCTGCAATCCCTTAAATAACAAATTTCATGCATAGTCACACATGTATGTAGGCATATATGTGTACACACATATTCACTTGTATAGATATATGCATGTGTGTGCATATGTATGTGTGTTGTACAGGTTCTGTTTTTCTAGAGAACCCTGATCTAAACAACAGTATAGTTAGAAATGACAGGATTTTCCCAGAGGTGAGATTTGGGTCTGAGTCCCAGATCCACCATGCTACCAGCTCTGGGCACTTTTGAAATTTCTGGAAGGCCTAAACTTCTCTTCTTGCTTTAAATTTCTCATCTATAATGTGACAATAAAAAAAACCCTTTGAATAATAATACTTGCCTCACCTACTTCATAGAGTTGCTTTGAGTATCAAATGAAATGGATGAAAATCCTTAATAAAATATCACTAATATCAGCCATTAAATTCAATGGGCATATTTCCTACAAATGATAGGCAACTATCTCTTTTTCTTTCAGACTTTGCAAAATTGGCCTCTACATAGGACAATAAAAAGGGGGCTCTTGGCACTGGATGGAATACATAAAGATGAAGTGCTTGAGGTCATGTGAGTGAATTCAAGGAGGTAATCAATACTCTGCCGCCAGGGCTGTCCTTGCAGAGCTCAGGAAGGACAGAGAAAGACTGACAGGACCTGTAAGCTCACTGTTGGCATGGAGACAGAAGGAAAGGAGGTGTTTCCACCCATTCCACTATCTCCAGAGGAGACGCATGACCAGGACGAGAAACAGGCAGCGTGGCTGCTTCTCAGCCCTGCAGTGGGAGAAATGACTCTCCCAGGGCTTGTGTTGGGGTGTCTCTAAGCACGGCTGAGCAGGCCACCGTGTGACAGAAGAGACAGGGAGGGAGCCACCAGGCCTACCAGAGCAGAGACAGACTTCAGAGATGTGCCTGCTCTCTCCTGTGTTAGGGGGGTGTCACCTGCTAGGAGTGCCACCCTGCTACTGGTGGCTCCTTGTAGGTCAGTGGACATGGAAAAATTGGAGTGCAGAATGCTGGCAGAACCACAGAGTGTGTGCTTGCGAGCGTGGCACCGCATGCATGCATTCAGCAGCGCAGGATGGAGCAGGGTGCACACGGTGCTGCTGAACTGCCCCACAGCATCCCCCATCTCTGTGTCCCTGTCTGGGACTCACTGCAGCCTTCTCCCTGTCCACGTGACACAAAGCCAAAAGGCTGCTTTTGCTGAGTCTGCTCCTCACATGTGCATCCCCAAGAGCTCAGCAGTCATCACGGGCATTCCTGCAGCCTCCACCCCAGCCAGTCCTCGTTCACCGTCTTTAACGGTTAAATGACGCCATGCCTGCCAGGCCACAGGGTGCTTGTGTATTTTCCTGGTCTACCAGGTGCTGTCCAGGCCAACAGACCAATTCGGAGAACAAAGTGCTTTCTTCTCCAGTCCAACAGACAGCCCGTTCCTCTAATATTATAATTCTAACTTGAGAAGTATCCAGCGTGCCTGGTGTGAGCTTGTTCCCAGCCTCACTGCCCCTAGTCTGGGATCTCCCTCTTTCTCAGAGCTCCTTGTGATACATCTTTCCTTACACATACTGGCTTCAGCCTCACCCCTCACTCAAGAGCTGTCATACTTTCGTATTTTCAAGACTGTTCTGCATGAGTATTTTCTTTCTCTTCCAGAACTCCTTTTATTTCCCGTTTGTTTGCTCCCTAGATAACCATAAAAATCCAAAGCCTTAATTACCATGAGTCATTAAGTGGGCCACGTAATTCCAGCATGTCTATGGCTACGTGTGCATGAGCACTGCCCACTCCGCACACCCCCTGTCTGTGTGTCTGCCCTGGAGCTCTGGTTCCCAGAGGCAAGAAAGAGCTCCCACGCTGGCACGTCTGCCTGGGGCCACACCCAGGTCTCTGGAGTGAGATGAGCTTCATTCTGTAGGAATTTTAGAGAGGAGGAGAGACTGTGGCACTCTTCCTTCAGTGTACTCCATACACACCTGAGTTCAAGCAAAAAGTCCCAGAAGTCCCATAAAAAATGATAAAACCTTTGGGTGAGCAGCACCTCAAATGCAAGGAAGGATCCACCCTGTTGTACATCTGAAGCTAATATTGCTGATAGAATATTATATAACTGTACTTACATTTACATAAATAAATAATTTAAAAAATTTAAAGCAAGGAAGGAGGGAGGGAGGGACTATCAGGGAGAAAAGGGATGTGACACTTTGCGGCTCTCCAAAGTCACCCGATATCATTTGACAATACCTAGTAGGTTCAGAGACATGGAGAACTCCATTCCCCCAGCTGCACTCAGAGCAAGGCTGGCGCATTGTGCTAGGGGCCAAACCCACTGGCACAGCGAACGGTCCTCGGGTTAAAAATGGTTTTTACATGTTTACGGGGTTATGAAGAAGCTGGCGTGGTAAGGGAAGTGTGGGAGGTGTTAACAGACCCTGTTAAAGTTTAAAATATTTATGATCTGGCCCTTTACAGGAAAAGCTGGCTCTGGAGTTTTCTAAACTTACCCGATGATCTTAGGGCTCACCTGTGGAGACTGTTGCACATACAGATCCCCACTTGTGGCCAGTCTACTGTAGCATTGTCTGGAATCACTAAAGGTCACTAAAGGCTGGCCTAAACGTCCATCCACAGGAGGATAAATGCAGTGGCCACAGTTACTAACCCAGGAAATGCTCACATGTAAAAACCACACTGCAGAGAGATACACAGAGTATGACACCCTTTGTATGGAGTTGTTAATGTGGTATTGTTCATGGATCCTGCATAAGTAGTGAAAGTATCAAGACATTCATGGGAAGGGTAAATAGCAAATTCAAGCTCATAGCTATCTCTACAAAGGGAAAGGGAAGGGTCTGTGAGAGCAAGAAGAGGGTGTCAATTTTAACCGGAATGTTTTAATTCTTATGCTTCCTGGCAAGCAGATAAATAGATGAGAGGTAGATACAGATATTTATATAGATATAGAGACATACAATCTTACCTATAAGTGGACCCTAATGAATAAAATGAACAAATGAGCAAAATAGAACCAGAGGCATGGAAACAAGGAACAGACTGACAGGGGTCAGGGGGGAGAGGGGAGGGGGATAAAGGAAGAAAGAAGGTAAAGGTCTAGTTACAGAACAAGTACAAATGACCCATGGACATGGACAACAGGATAGGGATTGACTGTGGGAGCAGGAGGAGGGGGTGGGAGGGGCGGGGGAGAGTAATGGGGGGAAATTGGGATAACTGTAATAGAACGATAAAAAATAAATCAATAAAGAGAAATATAGATATTTCAATATTACCCCTTAGATTTTTTGTATACCAGAAACATTTTATTGATATGATTTTTAAACATGACTGCTAAGTAATCTACAGCTCTAAATACGTATTCCAGGAAGCTGAAGTCTTTTAGGATTAATATATGGATCATGTAAAAGAAACTACACTTTCTAGTCCTTTTAAATGGTTCATGTATCAAGTGATGAAGACTTAAAAAACCAACTGACTTTTTCTAATCATTTTAGGGGGAAGGGTCAGCAGGCCTGTGCTTCATTAAGCAGACTCTTCCCCCTCTTCTAGAAGTGTTTTTGTACTTGGCTTTTCCTCTCTGAAGGAAGAAACGTGGCTTCTCTGAGCTTCTTTCTGGAAGCAGCAGGAAATGCTGGTCAACAGATTTGGAACAGAAGCCAGGAGTGGTGGCTGCTGGGTGGTGATAGGCAGATACAGGTAGGCTGCGGGGTGGTCTCAGGATAGAGCAGGCTGTGGCCTTGACTGGGCTCTCAGCAAAGACGCACTGGGGGAAAGCAGTGCAGCCTGAGGCGGCATCCAAAGAAATCCTGTGGATGAGGCTTCCAGAGAGAAACAGATTGAGCTGCCAGAGGATGGTGAGACCTGCAAATAAACCTGGAGGCCGGGAGAAAGGGCTCTGCTAATTGGAGTGTATAATTTAGGAGGTGAACACAGCACAAAGCCCTAGAGGACTGACTGCAGATTTAATTAAAGATGATCTTCCGTAACCTTGTTCCTGCTTTAAAACTCATCGGCCCTGAGACACGCTGCGAAACCACGTGTGCCTTGCTAGCTGGGTGTCTCCTTCTTTAGAACTTAGCTGGGAAGGGCCGTTTTCCCACCTAGAATCCGACCCTCTGGGATGGCTATTGGATTTGGGATTTTTCCTCAATGCCACCTGCACCCCCAAATATGACCCCAGGAGAAAGAAATGATACAAACACATTTAGAAAATCGAGAAGTGGAAAGTGTTATACACAGACGACAAAGGTTAAAACGTAGGTTTTTCAGGTTCCTACATGACTAACTCGGGACCCCGAGAGCTGGAGAATTCTGAAGGTGGACACCTGTCCCCCGGGCGGGCGCTCCAGTCCTGCTCCTAGAGACGTTGCCTGACTCCGGCCCCACAGCCGTGGGGAGTGCTGTCATCTCCCCTGGACTTCCTGTCCTCACTTTTGGTTGAGAGCATCAGATAAATGATGGGGAAAGACCAAGAAGTATGTAAGAGGGAAGGCCTGCCTGGAGAGCAGTGATCATCGTTTTTGAAACTCAGAATGAGGAAGAAAAGTGTTCTAAGTAACCACAGCATGTGGCAGTGTCTGCCACATACTGCAGTACACACAGTATCTGCCTCTTATGTAAATAATATGATGCTGTAGTGTGTGTATGTGCGTACATAGACATGAATTCTAATCCTGTTACTTTATCATTTTACAGGTAAAGACAGCAAGGGCAGACACTTACAACAGCACCAGAAATCACACCCGCAAGAAGCAGCAGAGTGGGGCGAGTGTTCAGGCCTGATTCCAAGCCCAGTGCTATCGACTGACTGACCGATGGATTGGTTGGCACTGTATCTTTGCAGCTACTCAAGCTTCCAACCAAACGAACATACTTTGTCAGTTCTGTAGATGTTGATGCAGGGCCAGACCTTCCACATTAATTGCTTATTTGCTCCTCTCTACCCCGTAAGGGAGTCCAAGCCGATGTTCTTAATTTTAAGGAGGAGGAGACTGAAGCTCAGACGGAACCACTTGCCCAAGGACACCAGGCCGGGTTATGACAGATTCCAGTGTTGTTTTCAGTCTGTCAACATCTCCGAGTCCACCTGGAGCCCACAGTGGCTTTATCAAAAGGAAGATCAGGCCTGTCCCCGCCCGTGCCCTTGCAAGCTTCAGACTCATGGTCCCTCAGGGGCTGTTCTGAGCTTGACCTTTTCTAGAAATATTTGCATCATGTGAAGTGTTCTGTGGAGAATTACTCAGATCAGGGAGCCAGAATCACAGACTGCTTAGTATGTCTGTGATTATGTCAAGGGCCTGCCTCAATGCATATATGTTTTGCTATTTTTTATTTTAAATACTGAGAGATGCTTATGTCAAAAAATAGGAGCCACAGTTGTGACTGTCCACACTTCCCCAGCCCAGATTACCGTCTCACTAGGAATCTGTCACCTGCAGCCACCAGCTTCCCACAAGTTAGCAGAGTTGCCTTTGTCATCAGATTGCCTGCTTTGAAATTGAAACTTTGTCATCTGCTGGATAGTCTGACCTCAGGCCACTTAACCTCCCCAGGCCTCAGCTGCCTCACCTGTATGGTGGGTAGAACGACAGCCCCATAGCAAGCACAACTGTGAGAACTCCCGGAAAACGCCTCCTAGCACACAGTACCAGCACAGTGAGCACTCAGGGACAGGTGGCTGCTGTCACTGTCACTTGCTCAGTGTTGGGGGTTGGGGATCATGACAGCATCCCTAAGTAAAAGTGCTTGGACTTGAAAACGGTTTCTCTGCTCCTACTGCATGTAGTCATATGAGCTGGACAGACAGACGGAGCAGAGGCTAGATGGACACCCACAATTCATAGTGCAACGAAAGGCCCTTCCTGGGCCCGTTCTAGCTACTGCTGCTTTGGACCATTCTGGAGCGAAAAAATACTCCCCTGCCCCTTTCTTAAAAATGTTACAGGAAGAAACCAATCCCCACCCAACCCCCTATGCTTCAGCATATCTTTAAGGATATATTTTTACCACCCTGCACTTTCATAGTCTACTTAGTTCTTCCTGCTGGAGTTTGACTCTGTTTTGTCCTTTTTCCACACTCCCCACAGGCCCCCTTTGTGGATCCGGGGACCAGGTTCCAATGGACCATAAGCCTGATCTCTCAGAGGAATAAGCCTCTGGCTAAACCTTCTCTGCCAGGGCCTTTTGGAAACTTTCAGACATCTGTGCAGTCATGTGGGCCCCAGCACACAGGCCAGCCTGCACTGACCACCTTTGGCCAGCATTGGACACAAGTGTGAGGTTCACAGAGGCACCGGGTGAGGACACCTCCTCAAAATGTGTTTCCTTTCCCAAATTTTGTTTCCTAGCACAAAAAGTGAATGTAATTTCTACTATGAAAAAAACTCAAATATTCCAGATATGTAATAGATACGTGGTATCCCAACTCCTAACTCCATAATTTCAACCCAAGAAAACTGCTGACAATAGAATATTCTCCCACTTTTTAAAAATGTATAAAATCATATGTACACACTGTTTTTAAAAAATGGAATTTCATGCCATACTCTCCTTGGATTTCCGTTCCCCTCTGCATAACCAATGCCGTGTTGTATCTCATTCTTTTAAAAATTACATGTTTATTGATAGGCACAGGTTGGTTTTTGTTTTTCTCCATTACAACAAATACCATAATAAAGGTGATTTACTTACATATTTGTACAGATACTAAGTACATTTTAAATAGGGTTACTGCTGAATCAAAGGGCATTAGCATGTTATAGTTTAATAAAGAGTTCTAAGTTGCCCTCCAAAAATACGGTTCCAGCTGATACACCTGCTCTGTGCCGTCACTGGGCAGAGCTGAACCTTTCTCAGCCCAGCTCCTAATCACAAAAGTAGATGTCACGCTGTTCACACGTCATAGGGTCACTCTAAGAGTTAACTTAATCTGCAAACAGCCTTATGACATTCAAACGACCTTTGTTATGGTTTTTCTTCCACTAAGTTTAACCATAGCGTCACAACCCTCATACACCCCGACCCTCCTCCTTAATGGGGAATTTGACCAAAGCAAAGGTGATTAAAGCTGAAGATGCCAACCAGGAGTAGGAGCTGGTTAGCCTGAAGGAGGATGAATGACCGATAGCAACGGGGCCCTCACACTCCTGTAGGAAGGGTCTGCAACTTGGTAGGAGAAGGAGGGCAGGGCGCAATCTTAACCCTGTGGCTGCTGAAACCTCACCCTAATAGGGACCCACAAACTCCACTGCTCCTACTAGACCAAGCTTTTCCCTATGGGATTCTTTCTTTTAAAATCAGTGGCACTGTCGCTTGGCCTCAGGGCCACAACTTAAAATGGGAGAAGGGAGGCCACAGGTAGCAGCATTTTACAAACCTAGAATGCTGCACAGCACAAGCTGCATCCACCAACCATCGTGAGGAGCCGACTTCCTCTGACAGCAACAGGTGACGTCAAAACTTTTTGGAAGCCTTGAAACTTCGTAAAACCAATGAACGTTCCCAAAGGGGCCAGTTCTGTGTAAGCATGTGAATGCTGAGTCATAAAACACTTTTCCTAATCCAAGACAAGCCTCTACATTAACTTCCCCAATAATCACCAGTGAATAACCCGCAAGGACTTTCCCTAAAACTCTGACCCCCTTAGTAATGACGTCTGTATCTGAGGGACGTGATTGGATTAATGGTTAGTTATGATTTTTAACCCCCTTCATTTCTGCTTGTTTCTCCCTGGACAATTATCACTGAGCAAACATTAAGTTTGATCATTTATCGTTGGCAACAAAATGGGAATTTTCATTTGTAAAGGGTTTTTGCCTTCAGGCTCTGAAGTGCCTTAAAAAATGTGGCTTTGCCTGGTTCAACACATGGTGGGTGAGTCATTCTTAAGTGCAGGGTACAGGGTGGAGCGAGTGCTTGTGCAATTTCCGCTCCCTGTGCTCCACGTGCAGCCTGTTTGTGGGGTGGCCCCGAAAGCACCGCTCTTGTTCCCTCCACGTAAAGAGCATGAATTACAGAGCAGCACTTTGCATGACATGGGTCTCATGATAAAACATGAGCAAAATGGAGCAATTAAAGGCATAATTCCTCCTAGAAGTTATAAACTGTTTTATAGAATTTAAATTCCCAGCCCAAATAGGACACGATAGCTTTCTTTCTTTGCACACTGGTGAAACACAAAAGAATGCACAGAAAGTGGTCTGTCCCTTTTAGCAACCAGTGTGCACCCATTAGGCAAAGAAAGGGCCTTGCAGTTGAACCTGAGACGCTGACCAAGTTGGCGTTCAAACTCCACAATCGGCTCGTGATCCTCACGAGACCCCATGGGGGAAACCCATCACAGAGAGCAAAAGAAGAAAGAGACGTGGCACCCACCTTTCGGAGCAAGCCAGGGCATGTGTGTAGGGGGTGCAGAACAGGTCCACTCCAGGCCTCTTTGCCAGGCAGGCTGTCACTGACTCCTGTCTTGGGGAGAAGTTACCGTCCATGGAAGGAATTCAGCACAGTAGAACATCTGGAGATGAAGTGAGGAGGAAGGAAGTCAGGAAATCCAACTGGGAAGATGGGCTTGTCCCCAGCTATTTTGGGACACCCGGGAACCCTGGCTTCCTGCCTGGCATGGTGTCTAAAGTTCCCAGCCTGGCTCTTCAGCTGTTCTAGGTATGAATGTTTGAGACCCTGATGATAGAACAGACTCTTTCCTGAAATGTTCACGCTCCTGCCTTGGTCCTTTCTGGCACTCTCTCCTCAGCATACCATCTCTCTCCACCTGTGCTCTCTCCTGCAAAGCTTCAGAGCCTGTGAGGACCCCCTTAAGCCTACCTGAGTTGTAGCTTTAAGGACTCCTAGCTTAAAGTTATGGGCAGGGAGTTAGCTATAAAAGGGGCACAGATGCTTGAAACAGAAGTAACGTTCAAAGGGAAAAAAGACTATGCTATGTTTTTCTAACACTTTGAGAGGTTTTGTTCAAATCATCACCCATTTCAGAAATGGGCGCTTCTCTAAGGCTTGGGGGGTATTCTGTGAAAACCATACCAGTCTACGGGATAGATTATAATGTTGGTTCCCTACGTTGGGATTACAGCTGAGAAATGAGGTGCGGTGCTAAGTACTATAAAATATGTTTTTAAAACATAAGTTATCTTATTTATACCCTTTCCATGGGCAATCAGAAAGGGGGTTTGTGTCTCCCTTTTATAAATCTAATCAGCACCTGTCACTAACAATGGAAAAACCAGATGGTAAATCAATCAGCGACCAGCAACTTGTGACCCAGAAGGGGGTGCTGGCGCACACTTCATATAGACAGGGCACTTTTTGACGTGACAAGAACCAGTCTGGTGACAGCAGATACGCTGTGAGCTCACTTTCTATTTCTGGTTTCGGCTTCCACTGGGTGGACTGTGAGACTGTAAATAAACTACAGTCTCAAAACTGCTTTTGGAGTTCAACGTAGAAACTTCAAAATAGCAAGTGATATCATGCTGCTCATATTATTTAGGCACATGTTTTAAAGAGAAAGATGTGTGGCAAGGATTACCATTTGCTTGTCTTCTCCAGCTCACTTTTGGCTGGCACTTTTCCATAAGCTGGGTGTGTCTCTCCCGTCGCCCATTTGCCCCGATCTACAACAGGCAGTATTCCTTTTTGTTCCTGACACAGAGAAAGAGAGAGAGTGGCTTTTGTCAAAGTAATTTCAGCCCATGGAACAGTCATTTCCAGGCATGAATTGCTTTAAAGGAAATTTCTGACCCTATACAGTTGAAAATGATCAGTCAGAATAGAATCTAAATAAAAGAATGTACCTTTTAGCTATGAGAATGCGACAAGTCATACCGAAAGAGATGAAGATGGGGATATGTTCTAACAAATGTACGGTTAGGTGATTATGTCATCCTGTGAACATCATTCCACAAACCTAGATGGTTCAGCCTGCGACACACCTAGGCTGTATGGTAGAGCCTATTGCTCCTAGTATTCAGTACATGTGACTGTATTGAATACTGCAGGCAACTGGAACACAGTGGCACATATCTGTGCATCTAAACACGCACAAGGTACAGTAAAAATATGGTACACAGATAGAAATGGCGCACCTGCATAGAGCACTTACCATGAACGCAGGCGGCAGGACCGGAAGCTGCCCTGGGCGAGTCAGGGAGTGAGTGCTGGGCGAGTGTGCAGGCGCGGGACGTGACTGGCCCCTGGAGACTTTATAAACACTGTACGCCTCGGCTACACTCCAGTTATATATGTTTTGTACGTCCTAAGTAATAAATGAACCTTAGCTTACTCTAACATTTTTACTTTGTAAACTTTCTTTTTTCTAAACTTTTCCATTCTTTTGTAATAACACTTAGCTTAAAACACAAACACACAGTACAGCTGTCCAAACATATTTTTTTTCTTTCTATCCTTATCCTATAAGCTTTTTTCTATTTTAGAAATTTTTAATTTTTTTTTCACTTGTAAAGCTTTGTTTGTTAAACACTAAGATGCATGAAGAACAACAAACTCAATGCTGGCTGGCTGGGTGTGCAGCAGCACCCGCTATGGGGAGAGGCTGTGGGCACGTATCTGGCTTCCACCTACAGCCTCTCCTGCACCGTGAAAGGGAAAGGGGTCATTCATCTCCCACCTGCTCTCGCCCACCTGCTTCTCCAGGTGGTGGGCTTGGTGCCTGGGCCAGTCTGGCTTTGGCTTTGCTGTGGCTCCTTCAGTCAGTGTCCCTCCGGGAAGTGGTAATCATGATTCAAAAAGACCTTGTGCTCCCAACCACTGCATCTTCTTGGAAAGAGCCAGATACAGTCACATACTCTTATTGTTGGAAAGCTGATTCTGCACAATTTTTCATGGGCACTCTGGGTGGTAAATGAGAACCAGATGCCTGTGTGTTACAGGAATAGCTAGCCAGCTTGCCCTGAGCCGCTTTTTCTCCCAAGTTTGCCTCCTCAGGTAACTGATGAAAGGATACTCCATGCTCAGCAGCTAAAGCCACGTCCAGGCGCTTTTCATTAGCAGAGAGGGCAAGAGCCTGGAAACACAGCAGCAGCCTCACACAGCTGGCTGCACTACAGCTCAGGAGCAGGGAGCCCCTCAGGTCTCAGAGGTGAGGAAGAAGCGGCAGGTGGCCAAGGACCTTCTCCAGTCACAGAGCACCCCAACCCCCACCCATAGGCTTGGGGGCCGGTTCCCATCAGACACAGCTCCTGGCTTTCACTTGTGTGGGTGGGGATGAAAGTAACCCCCGTAAGAGACAGGAAAGCCTAGTGGTCAAGGAGTGTGGAGGCCGACAAGACTGGGTGCGTCTGAACCTCAGCTCCGTAACCATATGACCTCAGGTAAGCTGCTCAACCTTTCTGAGTTTATTTCCTCATCTCTAAAATGAGAATCATGCAATTTACTTGGTAATATTAATGTCAAGATTAAATGAGATAAGGCATGTAAACCCTTAGCACAGTGATAATAAACGGGGACCATTATGATTGTTTTAAATGGACACCAGTCTGTAAATTTTAAACCTAGATCACTCAGTGTTCAAGGGAGCCTGGGACTAGAAGCTGGAGATGTGGGAGTCACCCCCCAGGGCAGCGCTTTCACTCCTCCCCAGTAGAAAATACAGCAAGAGACAGTCAACGTGCTGATGTCAAAGCTGCCATCGGCTGTAACAGCATCGACATGGTGAGCTGAGGTCCAGCTCGTGCATCTGGGGACACAGGAATGACCCAGCAGCCCCGTGGTGCTCAATCTGGGAGCTTGTAGAGATGGAGGCCTGAAATCTGCTCCTACAGCTTCTGATGAAACTGGTCCATCTGATGAACTTCTGGCCAAGATGGATGCATGGGTAGATACACTTTGGCTCCTCTCACAACCAAAACAAGGACAAAAATAAATTTTAAAACAAAAATAACCAGAAATGCCAGAAAATCAAACTGTATGGAAGTCGGATAACCAAGGAGTTAAAGAAGAAACATTCATCCAGACTGGTAGGAGGGGCAGAGACAGGCAGCCGGGGCAGAAAAGACTCAGGACAAGGCAGAAGCTGGAAGACCCAGTGGAGCTGGTGGTCCCACATTTGTGTGCAGATAAACCGGGAGGAACAACTGGGGAGCAAGACAGCCCACTCAACCCACAGTTCCAGAGCAGGGAAATAAAGCTTCAAACACTCTGACTGAGAAAACTTGTGGGGATTGAGGTGGCAGGAGAAATTCCCAGGAGACTCTCACAGGAGAGTTCGTTGGAGACACCCACGGGGTCCTAGAATGTACACCAAACCACCCACATGGAAATCAGCACCAGAAGGGCCCAATTTGCTTGTGGGTAGAGGACAAAGTGACTGAAAGCCAGCAGAGAGCTGAGCAAGCCGCACTGTTCCCTCTTGGACCCCTCCCCCACATACAGTGCCACAATGAATACCTAAGGCTCCACCCCTTACTATGTAACAGGTATGCCGAGACAAAAAAAAAATATATGGCCCCCAAATGAAAGAACAGATCAAAGCTCCAGAAAAAACACAACTAAGTGACGAAGAGATAGCCAACCTACTGATGCAGAGTTCAAAACACTGTCAATCAGGATGCTCACAGAAATGGTTTCGTATGGTCACAAAATAAAGTAAAGGCTATGAAAAGTAAAATAAATGAAAATCCACAGGGAACCAACAGTGAAGGGAAAGAAACCAGAACTCAAATCAATGGTTTGGAACAGAAGGAAGAAATAGACATTCAACCAGAACATAATAAAGAAACAAGAATTCAAAAATGTGAGAAGAGGCTTAGGAACCTCTGGCACAAATTTAAACATTCCAATATCTGAATCATAGGGGTGCCAGAAGGAGAAGAGGAAGAACAAGAAATTGAAAACTTGTTTAAAAAAATAATGAAGGGGAACTTCCCTAATCTGGCCAAGGAAATGGATTTACAGGAGGTCCAGGAAGCCCAGACAGTCCCAAAGAAGTTGGACCCAAGGAAGCACACACCAAGGCACATCATCATTATATTACCCAAGATTAAAGACAAGGAGAGAATCTTAAAAGCAGCAAGAGAAAAAGAGACAGCTACCTACAATGGAGTTCCCATAAGACTATCAACTGGTTTCTCAAAAGAGACCTTACAGGCAAGAAGGTGCTGGAAAGAAGTATTCCAAGTCATGAAAGAGAAGGACCTACATTCAAGATGACTCTATCCAGCAAAGCTCTCATTTAGAATGGAAGGGCAGATAAAGTGCTTCTCAGAAAAGGTCAACTTAAAGGAGTTCCTCATCACTAAGCCCTTATTATACGAAATGTTAAAGGGACTTATCTAAGAAAAACAAGATCAAAAATACGAACAGTAAAATGACAACAAACTCACAACTATCAACAATCAACCCTAAAAAAAAGCAAACTAAGCAAACATCTAGAACAGGAACAGATCCACAGAAATAGAGACCACACAGAGGGTTATGAGCAGGGAAATGAAAGGGGAGAATAGGGAAAAGAAGCATAAATGGTAGGTACAAAATAGACATGAGAGGTTAAGAATAGTATGGGAAATGGAGAAGCCAAAGAAGTTATATGTATGACCCATGGACATAAACTAAGGTAGGGGGAATGATGGTGGGAGAGGGGGTACAGGGTAGAGGGGAATAAAAGGGAAAAAATGGGACAACTGTAATAGCATAATCAATAAAATATATTTTAAAAAATAGTTACTCTAAAAAAATTGGTCAGGATGAAGGTCCAGGCTTCAGTTGTTTTGAAAGCTTTCAGTGTAAAACAAATGTCCTTTCAGGTCTAAGAACCACTACCCCGGCTGGGAAGGACACAACTGAGTTTTCCTGAAGAATCTTTTATTTATTCAACTGGCAAACACATACTGATCCCTTTGACGGGCCAAGAACAAGACCAGGTGCTTGATTTATAAGCCCCAGACCCGACCTCAAAGATTCTAAAGTCTAACAGAAGTCTAACGGGGAAAAGGACCATAATAATACTGTGGACTCGGGGGCCACAAGGGGTCACCACTGGTAGATCTTCAGGTAGAGCCTGTTGGTGGAGAGGTGCTCTAGGCTGAGGCAACAGTTTCTGCAAAGCTCCAGTGGAGAAAAAACATAGAGCATTCTAGACACCCGAAATAATTCTGGCCATTAGTGCAAGACCAAAAGGTGAGGCTGGAGATGCAGAGACCAATTCCTCATAACAAATGTAGAGATATTTGGGTTTTTTATGGGGAGATAGAATGATCAGAGCAGTCTTTCAGAAAGACTATTTTGGCTACTGTGTTCAGACTAGATTAGAGAGAAGCAAGACTGGACACACAGAGACCAGTTCCATGGTGGTCACAGCAACTGAGGCAAGATTTAACAAGGCGCAGACCTGAGAGGTATTAGCAGAAGAAGAGTGGTGACTGAGGGTGTGTGGGGGGCAGAGATGGGGGTCAGAGAGGAGATCCAAGCTTGTGGTTTGAGCACTCAGAGGAAATGGGGTAATGTGAGGCCCTGAGCAAAGGAAGTGGGGGAGACCAGGAGTGTGTTATGTGGGAGAATCAGAGGCCTTTGGGGAAGAGCTCGCTCAGGCTTCATCTGAGGTCCATAACTTGGACAAATCTAAGGAAAATCCTGCAAATCCTCAGTTTGTCTGTACTTACAGGGTGCATGGCACTAATAGTAATTGAAATACCTGATTAATTTGAAATCTCAAGGATTTGTATCAGATGGGTAAAGGGTCGTTTTAATGAAAGGAAAGGGGCACGGCCTAGGAGAGGGTTGGAATAGAAGGGGGCGGGACCAGGTGTGTTCCAGCTCCTCTGCTTTTATCAGGGGGCAGCTAGGATCAAATGCCTGAAAAGGCAACGTTACACAGAGCAGCTTAGGACCCTCACCTACAGAGCGCCTGATCAGTCATATCAGCAGGTGAACGTGTTTTTTCGAGATGAACAGGTAAGCAGAGTTGTAAGCAGCTCCATTTATTTGAGTAAATAGCTTGTCAAGAAATCATTGGTAAACATTACAAAATTAAATACGTTTTCAAAAGCTTGCCAGTATACATAAAATTCACAAACATAGTTCTTTTAAAAAATAAAATATGTTTGGAGCACCCTTTGATAGACAACGCCTGACCCCTGTGCTTGGACAGTGCCCCGTAGAGACACCTCACCGCAGGTGGGGTTTCTGTGGGGAGGTTGCGGGGCCTCCTGGGGGTAAGGGAGAGTTTCTGCTCTGACCTTTGACCCCACCCACATCCATCCTAAGGTTGAGCCTCCTCCAAGGAGCTAGTGTATCATTGAGAGGGGCAGGGGCAGGCACCCCAGGCTTAGCTCCAAGCAAGAAGACCGAGGTGCAAAATTAGGGCCAGGAGCCAGTGTCCTCACCGCACACTGCTGAGAGAAACCGGAAATGCAGTCTCCATCGTGCTCCCCAACCGGCACTCGCTCCTCTATCAGCTCTCCCGAGAGAAGATGAAGCTTTCCCACCTTTCCACCGGCTCACCACTCCATTCACCCCCTCGGGTCAGGTGCTGCCCAGGCACAGAAGTGACCAGAACCTACTTCTAAGAAGGAAGATGCATAATCTGCTGACTCCCTTAGGACCTGCTGTCACGGAGAGAAGACAATACACAGTACTTGGTTGAAAGCAGAGAATTAATTGCTACACAGTGCTTCCATTTTCCATTGCAAAACACTGCTCAGATTGCATGGGCCCTTCTCTAGAAATCCTACTCGTTCTTCAAATGAAGGGTTCCTAAAACTTGAAAACACCACAAACGAGGCAATAAGTACATCACCTGGCAAAGCATCCCAATTAATGCAATAATATAAAGTCCATAAATTAAGCCCTTGACCAACTGAACATTTCTGTAGTGCAGCTCACTCAAATAACGGATACACTGAATTCTTTCACTTTGGTGCATAAAGTGGAAGTCGGAGGTCAACAACACTCACATGAAGACTACCTACTCGCCTCTTCAAAATACGTGTGCTGTGACATCCAGCTAAAGGACAACCACGAGTTCATTTTATCAGTGTGAAATAAAACTCACATCTACATTGGAACTCTGTTGTGTGTAGATATATATTAACGTATATACAGGTAGGAGAAATTTGACATCTGAGTCAAATGAACAACTGAAGATAAAAGGATTATGAAACTAGTTGTAAAAAAACCATCATCCCTGTATAGTTAGGTCCTAAACTTCGGATTTCTCAAAGAAAATACTGCCTGGCCCAGTCCGTCCGTGGATGTCTGCCTGGTTTGATAATCACTCATTGGACTGAAACCAGAGTCGTGGTATCTTTTCTATTAAAATAGTACACTAATAAAACCTTTAAAAACAAAAACGCTCTTGAATAAGTGTCTAATAGATATGCGTCCCCCCTCGTAAGTTCCCCAAAAAAGTTCCTCGTAAGGACAACTATTCTTTAATAAAAGTCCTCGTGAAGTTCAAATTCCAGGACCTGGTCTTGGTCTCCAGGCAAGTTCTGCCCTGTGCCAGAATCACACAGACTTCTTCTGGGGGGGACTCAGTTTCCTCATGCCTCTGATCCGAGAGAGCAGCTCCTTGATAAATTCCTAAAAGAGACCAGAAGAAATTAATATGGGGGGGGGTTCCTCTATTACAATTTGGGTTTAAAATCTGCTTGAAGTAACTGATGCCAAATGAAGTTAACCTTAGTTGATGGGTTAGTAAGGATGTATTCATCCCAACTGGTACAAAACAGGGGATTTTTAAACAAATGAAGAGTGCTTAAACTTCATCCTGCAGTGCCTTCGGACTGCTATAAAGATGCTGCTGGGTGTATGATGGGTTTGTGTGGAAAATCCTGTAAGTTGAAAGTGCACTGAATACACCTAACCTACAGAAGATCATAGCTTAGCCTGGCTACCTTACACGTGCTCAGAACAATGACATTAGCTACAGCTGGGCAAAGTCATCTGCTTGCTGCTGCCCAGCACCACGAGAGAGTACAGTACTGCATATCACTAGTCGGGAGAATATCAAAATTCAAAGTAGGGTTTCTACTCAGTATCACTTTCGCACATGTAAAGCAAAAAAATCATAAGCCAAACCTTCATGAGTCAGGGGCGGTCTGTACACTTCAGGGAGAAAACCTGGCTGCCTTCATTCTTTGACATTGTCTACTTGGCCCCTGCAGGCAGGCATGTGTGGTTTGGATCAATGCTTCCAATCCTTTAATACACCTTTAATCTGAGCATACAAATCACCCAGGAAATATGTCGGCTCTGATTTAGTAGGTCTCAGTTGGGGCCTGCAATTCTGCTTTTCCAGCCAGCTGCCAGGTGATGCAGTGTTAGTCTCCACACCACACCTGGAAAGCAAGGCTAGACCAGTGGTTCTTGAGTTTGAGTGTGCACCAGAATCACCAGGGGGCCTTATGAGAGCACAGAAGGCGGGGCCACCCCTGGAGTGTCCCATTCAATAGGCCAGTGGGGGGCCTGAGAACTGGCACTTCTCAGAAGTTCCCAGGTGATGCCTATGTTGCTGGTTCTGGGATCTTACTGAGAACCACTGGTCTCGACCACAATAAGAGTCTGTTTTTTTTTTGTTTATTTGTTTGTTTGTTTTTTTACTACAAATCATAGTTTAAAAAAGTCCATATATTTAACATTTACAGTTCAGTACATTAAACACACACCTAAAATAAAAATTTTAAGAACAAACACTATACACAATGTACTCCGTATTTTCTGTGTATTCTAATTCCACTGGCCGGGTAATGCTGGGGAAAACCTGCTAAAATGATTCTATGATGCATGAATGAGAACCCAAAGACTGAAGGACAATCTAAATGGCTTTTGGTTTACATCTTCATCACATTTTACAATATTTGGTATCAACTAACAGAAAAATTTAATAAATTAGCAATGAAACACATTTTACAATGCTTGTGGTCTCTTCAAGGGCAATTTCAGCAGGTGAAGAACTTGGAGGAGAAAAAAACATGCCCATAGGTTGCATCACTTGCAATGAAATAAAAGCCATAGTTTGAGCTCACACACACACAAATATTTAGCTGCTTAAATAAGTCACATTTCTCAGATAATAATTACTTTGTCTTCCTATTTAGTGTTTGTCAAAGACGAAGCTGACGGCCAATCAGACCTTTTGATCAGCAAGTGACAGCCGGTGAGTAGCAGAAAAGAGCAAAAGTACTCAGAGACCCTCCTCGGGTGGCCCATCACGGATGGCCTGTGTGGTAACACAGCCCTCGGATGGCCTCCCGGACCAGTCACAGCCCTGGCCACGGGCTCCCCCGACCTGATGATGCCTGCACCTACTCTCTGGCCCAAACACAGTGAGCTCGGATGTTTCATATTTCATTAGACACCTCTATTTCCCTTTCTAGTCATCTTTTTTCTATTATAAAAGTGATATGAGCTTTTCCTGGAAGACTTGGAAAATATAAACTAGCAACAATTACTCCTCAGAATCGACCACTATTAACATATTTTCTTCTATGGAACATTTTTTTTTACCTAATTAAGATCTTACCATCCATTTTTCCCCACTTAGCATCATGTCAACACTTTCCCCGACAACATTAAATTGCCTTTCTAAAAGTTAGCTTTAATGGTAATACAATCCTTTATTGCATAGATTTCTACAATCTGCTTAATTCCCCCATCAATGGATATTTGATTGGTTCGTGGCTTTTCAAAATTATAAACAATGCCACAGTTGACATCTTTGGTCGTAAATCTTTGCCTTCAGTTTGGATTATTCCCTTTGGAGAGCAATCCAGAAGTGGGTCAAAGGACAACAACATTTTAATCACCATCATTTTTGTTTTAATAAAGATTTATTTATTTACTTTTAGAGAGAGGAGAGGGAGGAAGAAAGATGGAGAGAAACATCAATGTGTGAGAGATACATCAATCAGTTGCCTCTCATGCGTCCCATACTGGGGACCTGGCCTGCAACCCAAGCACGTGCTCTGACTGGGAATTGAACCGGCAACCCTTTGGTTCTCAGGCTGGCACTCAATCCACTGAGCTACACCAGCCAGGGCAAATCACTACCATTTTTGAACTTGGACAGAATGAAATCTGCATGAGGAAAAGGAGACCCCATTTTATGTCTCTGAACATTATTTTATTTAACTTAAAGAATTTTCTAGGATAAAATAATGCCAAATATTCCCCCTGACAGCCAGTTTCCATTTTGAAAAGTTAAGTGCATTTCCTATTGCCCCTTTTACTATGTGATTTAAACAACACGTACTGTGCTGCACATATAATTTCTAACTTTGTGGTTTTTGGAATCTGTTACTCAGCTGATTGCTGTGAGAAGTTCCGTATTTGAGTGTAGATTTCCTCTTTTTTCAAAATTTTCTCTTTTTTTCAAAAAGCAAAATTACAAATTCTATCATTTATCTTGGTAATAAGGCTGGTAATTTTTTCTTCACTATTTTAATAACATTTTTCATAAAGATCATTATAAAAATAAAGACTAAAATGATATAAGGACTAATGTAACCTAAACTACAGTACTTTCTTCTTTAAGGCGAGAGCAATCCATAATTTAAATCAAATTTCCTCAAAATGTTCATTACAATGTGTATAAATCTCAGTGATTAAAAAGTTAAAGTAACTCATCTTATACTTATGATGTTAATGTTAATGAGTTTTCATTTTAAAATTTATATTACATAATTTATATGTCTATAACTTAATATAGTCTATTGTGCATATTTTAAACTGTTCATTAAATTTGCATATCGAGGTGCTCAGTTAAGTTAAAAAATAGCAAGATCAATATTTATTCTCCAGATAGAAACTTGACAACACCACCTCCAACAGAAAGATTTTGTTGATTACAGATGATTCACAAAGAAAATTCAAGGATCTCTAACCAAAACTACTGGTTGATGGCTCTTGGTTCCTGTTATTCAAGAACACTCTCTATATATAACAGCAACACATCTGATTTACTTCCAAAACAGATCCCTCACACTTGGGTTAGGGACCCTCATTTGGTCAGAGAAGGGCTGCCCCTTCAAAGAAATGACACCTGAGTTATGACCTGAATTGACAAAATGAAGCAAGTTTGGAGAAGATCTGGGCACCCAGGTCATGGCGCATGTGCAGAGGCCTTGCAGAGACACACATGAGAACGTGGGCATTCCTGGCAAAGAAAAGCCAAGGTGAGCATGGTGGGAGCCTTAGTGGAGATGCTGGGGTCAGACCACTAGGGCCTCGGTGGACACAGATGACGAGAGGTCATTCCTGGTGCAATGGAAAGCCACCAGTGGCTTCCAAGGAGAAGAACACCATCTGGTTTGGGTTTTCAAAGATCCGTTTGGCTGCTGTGTGAAGAATGGGTTTTGTGGAGACAAGTGTGAAAGAAAGGGTAGGCTGGAGCTGTCACAGTGGTCCTAGTCATGGATGCCAGTGGCTTGGCGTGCAGTGGGTGGAAACTGGAATGGAAATCAGCGGGTGGACTTGGGATCCATTCCCAAGGCAGAGCCAGTAGACCTTGCTGGTGGGCCGACTGTGGGCGTAGGGTGCAGTGGAGGTTGGGGACAGGAAAGAAGGGAATCAAGGACTTTCATCTGAGGGATATTAGGAGAAAGGTGGTGGCATTTGGTGAGACTGGGGATAACTTCAGGGAAAAAGTGTTTGCAGATATGAGATGCCTGCTGGACATCTGAGGGGAGATATCACAGGACAGATAAATATGACTTTGGGTTTTGGCTCATAGCTGAACACATTCATCTGGGCCCCACCAGCACCTAGATCAGTGGCTTTTAGCTAAAAACAAACAAACAAGATGAAAATATTACATGTGACCCACACACGGTTATAGCAACCTAGAAGACAGAGATATAAGACAAAAACAGAAGTTTTGTGGAAAAAAGATAACTCTTACTAGATGTAGTACATCTTGATATTTTCCAGTCTACTTTATTTTTTTGGGGGGGACCCACAGGCCATAACCAGTTAATGGCTCATCATCCATAGTTTATAAACAATAATCTAGACCAGGGCTACTCAAAACAGTAGGTCTTAACCACAGGTGTCTATTTAAATTTAGATTAATTAAAATAAATAAAATTTAAAATTTACCTCCTTAGTCATACTAGTCACATTTCAAGTACTCAGTAACCACATATGCCTCCTGACTACCATAACGGACTGTGAAAATAGAACATCACATTATCTCAGGAAATTCTACTGGGTAGAGCAGACCATAGTGCTCTGAATCACAGGACTAGATGCAAAACATTGGAGGAAAGCATAAATAGAGAGGAAAGGAAGGCCAAGACCAAGGCCAGAAGCCCTCTAACAAGTGAGATCTGGTAGAGGAGTTTGAGCCAGCAAAGGCTGGGGAAAAAATAAGAGAGAGACCTGGGGAAAACCCAAGAGAGTGTGCTGTTAAGAAGCCAAAGGAAGTGTTGGCTAGAAGGCTTTCTATTGTTTCGGGAAGAAAGAGGTGCCCAGTAAAGTCAAGATCTGATAAAGGTAGAGTAAGTCAAACACAGACAAAGCTATTAAATTGGCAACAAAGGAGCCATTGTGTGTCAATTGGGGTGGCAGGTAGAATCATACAAATGACCGACTGGCCCCAGCTACTATGGAGGCAGGTTCTGGAGGTTCTTCTTTCAGCCCGGTGGGGAAGAGGAGGGGCACACAGGGAAGAGCGGAGTCTAGGATGCTTGTGCGCGTGCACGCACGTGCGCGCACCTGTGTGTGTGTGATCAAAGGGAACACACATTTCCAGTGACCTTGGAAACCTGACTTTGTATAACCTGCAGCCTCCTGACTTACGAGAGATTTCTAAGAAAGGAAGAAGCTAAAGCTGGTCTCTGAGGGGACCTGGCAGCCACCGTGGAAACAGAAGGTCCTTCCTCGCTCTGTAGTCTCAGCCATGCGGCACTGTCAGAGGGCATGGCACACACAGCAGAGGCCACGCTCTGCCCTGAGCTCCCACCCCTCCATTCCTCCTGGGCCCTGTGGCTTTCGGCTTCCACCCCGCTCCCACCCACCATGTCTGTGCCAGAGCGGCAGATGGACATGAGTTTTGTAATTATCACCAGAGCCAGGCATCTGGGAACCTTCCCTGGTCACTCCAAGTGATTCAGCTGTCACCCTCATTGAGGCTCCTGAAATGCTCAAATGAAGCTGGCCCCATCAGAACGTAGGAAAAGCAGAAACCATGGCATCAGTGCGAATCACTGCTTTGTGCATAAACTGCACTTATGCCATTCCATCAGCTTTTCAAGTCACAAAAAAAGATAAAATAAATGGACATGATGTGGTAGCCCTTTGATTAGAAATATTTTCTGACAAAAGAACTTTTGAAAGGAATGTGGAAACCGCTGCTCAGTGACCGGTGTCACCAACGAAAATAATCATATAGGTCACGCTGGCTCCCATAAAGTGTGCGCAACAGAACTCTGGATGCTCAAGCTGCTTTTCCAAAAAAAAAAAAATGTATCCGCTCCCTCCACAGAACACAGGGTGGAGTGAAGAGAAACAGCAGGTGAGGATTCTGCAGGCTGATTCACACGGGTCAGCAACTTCTCTCTGTCCTGTCTCCTCTTCATCACCCCAAACCACACACTGACCATTTCCTTAAAAATACATATTCACAGGGACCATCTGCTCCTGGTCTGAGTCTCCTTGCTGGATGACAGCAAATCAAGTCATCTTGCAGTCCTCCCACCCCAATATCATTTTGTGTTACTTTCAGGTATACAGCATAGTGGTTAGAAAATCATATACTTTACAAATATTGTGGTCCCCACAATATTTCCAGTACCCATCTGGCACCACACATGGTTATCACGATATTATTGACTAGGTTTCCTGTGCTGTTACTTTACATCCCCCTGACTCTTCTATAACTGCCCATCTGTACTTCTCACTTTTTAAAATATATCTTATTGATTATGCTATCATAGTTGGGCCACTTTTTTCTCCCCTTTATTCCCCTCTGCCCTGTACCCCCTCTCCCACCATCATTCCCCTACCTTAGTTCATGTCCATGAGTCATACATATAACTTCTTTGGCTTCTCCATTTCCCATACTATTCTTAACCTCTCGTGTCTATTTTGTACCTACCATTTATGCTTCTTTCCCCATTCTTCCCTTCCACTTCCCTGCTGATAACCCTCTGTGTGGTCTCTATTTCTGTGAATCTGTTCCTGTTCTAGATGTTTGCTTAGTTCGCTTTTGTTTTTGTTTTTAGGTCTGGTTGTTGACAGTTGTGAGTTTGTTGTCATTTTACTGTTCGTATTTTTGATCTTCTTGGTTTTCTTAGATAAGTCCCTTTAACATTTCATATAATAAGGGCTTAGTGATGAGGAACTCCTTTAAGTTGACCTTTTTTGAGAAGCACTTTATCTGCCCTTCCATTCTAAAAATGAGAGCTTTGCTGGATAGAGCAATCTTGGATGTAGGTCCTTCTCTTTCATGACTTGGAATACTTCTTTCCAGCACATTCTTGCCTGCAAGGTCTCTTTTGAGAAACCAGTTGATAGTCTTATGGGAACTCCTTTGTAGATAACTGTCTCCTTTTCTCTTGCTGCTTTTAAGATTCTCTCCTTGTCTTTAATCTTGGATAATGTAATTATGATGTGCTTTGGTGTGTGCTTCCTTGGGTCCAACTTCTTTGGGACTGTCTGGGCTTCCTGGACTTCCTGGAAGTCTATTTCCTTTGCCAGATTAGGGAAGTTCCCCTTCATTATTTTTTTAAACAAGTTTTCAATTTCTTGTTCTTCCTCTTCTCCTTCTGGCACCCCTATGATTCAGACATTGGAAGTTTAAAATTGTCTCGGGAGTTCCTAAGCCTCTCCTCATGGTTTTGAACTCTTGTTTCTTCATTCTGTTCTGGTTGAATGTTTCTTTCTTCTTTCTGGTCCAAACCATTGATTTAAGCCCTGGTTTCCTTCCTATCACTGTTGGTTCCCTGTACATTTCCCTTTTCATAGCCTTCACTTTTTTCTCTATGTTGCAACCATACTCAACCATTTCTGTGAATGTTCTGATTACCAGTATTTTGAACTCTGCATCTAAAAAAATTAAATAAAATAAAGGGAGAAGTAGAAATGGGCCTTTACAGGAGAGTCAGGGAGGTGTAAAGTCACAGCACAGGAGACATTGTCAGTGATAGTTGCACTTCTCAGCCCCTCACCTCTTCACCCCGCCCCAGCTCGCACATTTTGTGTAGCTACTGGACACTTCTTCCAAAAAGCCTGACGTTGAGCAGATGACTTGAGAACAGGGCAAGTTGTGATCAGGTAGAGGAAGAGAAATTTTTTTTTAATTTGAGACATAATTGACATACAACATCACATTACTTTCAGGTACATGCCTACAACATGATTCGATATAAGTATATATTGACATAATCACCACAAAAATTTTAGTTAACGTTCATCATCATACAGTTACAATATTTTGTCTGTGGTGAGAACTTTTCAGACCTCCTCTCCTAGCGACTTTCACATATGCAATACAATATTACCCATAGTCAGCATGCTCTGCAAGAATTCTATACCCAAGAAAGTTTAGATAACAGCAAACTCACAATTACTAACAACCACACCTAAAACAAAAACAAAAAGAAACTAAGCAAACAGCTAGAACAGGAACAGAACCACAGAAATGGAGATCACATGGAGGGTTAACACCAGGGGAGTGAGAGGAGGAGAGAGGGGGAAAGGTACGGAGAAAAAGTAGCATAGACAGTAGGTAGAAAATAGACAGTGGGAGGGCAAGAATAGTATGGGACATGTAGACACTAAAGAACTTATGACACATGGATGTGAACTAAAGGGGGCAATGTGGATGGGAGGGGGTGTGCAGGGTAGAGGTGAATGAAGGGGGGAAATGGGACAACTGTAATAGCATAATCAATAAAATATATTTTAAAAAATAAAATAGAAAAACAATATAAAAAAAGAAGAAAGTTTAGATAAGTGAGGACAATGGAAGGGTAGTAGGTACGTCTTAGAACATGGCAGCAGCCCTGGAAGCAGTTCCAGACCGCAAAATGTCCTGGGGCGAAGAACGTGCTAAGCGTTTGAAACCACACTGTAAAGTTTCATCAGCCCGAACATTCAGTGCACACAGGAGGCCAGAGGGGCAGGCAGTGAATCAGCACGAATAAACACAGCTTGGGGCAGTCCCCAGCCCACATGACACTGGGATTTGCTTCCTGCAGTTACAGGCATTCAGCACCATCATCACTCCCCACTGAGACATTTAATTTCTCCCCTGTTGGGGGAGGGGGCAGATAGTGTTGTTGACCGTGGGAGAGGTGCATTTGCTGACCGGCACACCAGAACTGATCCTATTTTTCATGATCTGCAAAGAGGCTTATGAATCTGTTATGGGCCAGGGTTTGTGCCAGCTGTTGGTGTAATCAATTTTGCCAACAGAAATTCCTGCAGGTCTTAACTGCATCCTGGATGATCCACACCCCCACCCCATTTCCTTTAACTTAAAACCACTAACACTCTTTTGTCCATTTATTTTCTTGACGATCTGCCTTTGAAGATTAATTTGTTCTGCTTCTGAGAGCAGTCCCCATAATCTATTTTAGAGATTCGGACCACTGCTCTTAGGCTAATTTATTTTGTACCCAAATTCATTCTTCATTTGTATGCAGAACAACAGATCCTTTGCCCTCACCATATTCAACCTTACTAGGATTTAATTCTTCACTTACTAATAGGTTTCTCAAAATCCATACACTTGCAATTCAGACAATATAAAATAAAATCCACACGAGTAATCCAACCAATGCAAATAATCAGTGGAATTAATTCAGCAAAATTTTAATGTCCCACATCAAGTATCTCATTATCAATCAGGGACAATAGCATTTGCAACGAACACCTCAGTCTTATCTAAATGGAAGAAATCCATTTGCAAACTGTTTGAAATTTGGTTTTGTGACTCCATTTGCTAAAAGATGTAGAAATCCAAATGTCATTTGTGGAATTGCCCTCAACTCATACGGTTTCTTCTGTCTAGACAAGCCTAAACACAAGAAGAGAACGTGGAGCGTTTAAAACATGATCATTCCTTTTGAATTTAATGGAGGAAAAAAGGCCAAAACAAATCACAATCAATCATTTAGAAATGCCAACCTTCTTAAAGGTCCACCTCCCTTTAAGGCCTGCATCCTCCTCCATCTCTTCCTTAAAAAAACAAAAGTCATTAATTACTGGAAGGAAAGCATTCCAAAGGCAAGATGCACGTGGCTCTTCCTACAATGGCATCTCTTTTTTCTTCTGTTACACCACAATTATTGCTCTCAGCATCTCCACTATTCTCATGGTCCTCCCGCTTCTAAGACTGTGCAGTGAGGAATTTAACCTTGCCCAGAAAGAGATCTGGTCTTTGACCTCAGCTCCTAGGAGGCAAGCTGTAAGCCCCTGGAATGTCCTGCCTAATGAAAGTGTCTTTGTTTACCTGGGGTCTTGGGGCATGCAAAACAGTCTCACAATGTGATTCAGGATGGGGGCTTTGAGTCATGTGGTATTAGCTCAGTATCCGGAGGGGCTGCAGACTGGAGGTTACCGTGGGCAGTCAACCATGACCATGAGGCGAAGTCCCAATGAAAAGTGTGAACCTGCAGGCTCAGGTGAGCTCTGGTTGGCAATGCTCTCTACACACTGCCACACATCATATCTGAGGGTCAACACTGTGTTTGATCCCACTGGGAGAGGGCAGCTGGAGGCTCTGCATTTGGAATTTTCCTAGACGTGGTCCCATGAAGCTCTTCCCTCAGCTGATTTTAATCTGCATGTAGCCTTTGTCTGTAATAAACCGTAACTGTGAATACAACAACTTTCAGTGAGTTCTGTGGGTCCTTCTAGTCAAACATGAAACACGAGTATGGTCTTAGAGACCCGTGAACTTGCAATGAGTGTCAAAAGTGAGGATTGTCTTGTGGCTGGTTCTCTACCTCTGCAAGAATGCTGAATAAAGACCAGGAAATAAATGCAGTTTTGCTCCATAACTACATGCCTTTAGCAACCATAGCTAATATTCCTTGGTTGATTTTCCTCAGTGAAGACAATCTTCTTTTTTTAGGCTTTACTTATTTATTTTTAGAGAAAGGGGAAAGGAGGGAGAAAGAGAGGAAGAGAAACAACGATTGGTCATCCCTCCCATGTGCCTTAACCAGGAGGCTGAACCCGTAACCCAGGCATGTGCCCCGACTGGAAACCAAACCGCTGACCCTTTGCTTTTTTGGACGATGCCCAAATAACTGAGCCACACTGGTCAGGGCAGTGAAGACCATCTTAATCAGGTTTATAAATATTCCCAAGTGGAGCTTGTGCTCACCAGTAAGAGTTCAGAGAAAGGCAGTGAGAAGTAGGCAGAGCACAGGATGTCAACCCGCTCATGGGTCCAAATGCCAGCTCCACGTGTCATGGCTCTTTTTCCGGCGCCAAGGAGGCTGGCGTACGAAGAGCACTAATCTAAGTGTATGAGCAGTTGGCATACTGGGACTAAAATCTTTTTGGCTACTAGGTAAGTTTCCTCATGTTTCTGGTCGGTAAATCCCACCTGCCTAATCACACAAAACATAATAAGGCTCTCGGAGTCAGTGGCTACAACCACGCAAATGGTGTTTTCATCTGATCATAGTCTTTCTCTGTAAGCTCCCAGTTTTCTCACTATTCAGAAATATTGTTCTGAAGGTTGTATTTCAAGTCACTAACCTAGCATTCAAGCTCTATTCCTCACCCCAGCCCAGAACTATAGTCTCTTTGGAGGAAACCCCATGAAGAGCCAGATGGAAAGGCTCCGCTGTGTGCAGACACTCAGACCCATTAAACTGGAGTTAAGTGGCTGCCACCCGGGCTTTTTCCAGCAAGTACAAACGCCCTAAAACCACATTCTGTTAAGCAATTTGGTTCCTAACTTAGAGAACCATGGGAGAAGCTGACATTGCTGTCCTTTCATATCCTTTCATTTTCATATTCTTTGAGCATTTCAATTCTGACCATAGTTAACTGTGGCCTTATAAAGGATTGTTTTCTAAGTAGACATACAGCCCTGGCCAGTGTGGCTCAGTTGGTTGGAGTGTTGTCCTGCAGCTGAATGGTTGTGGGTTCGATTCCTAGTCAGGGCACCCATATCCAGGTTGCGGGTTCAAACCATGAGCCAGGCATGGGCACATGTGACCCCCAAATCTGGACACGTATGATTCCCCTATTGGGGCACCAGCCCCAAGTCTGGACATGTACAGGAGGTGACCAATCAATGCTTCCCTCTCACATCGATGTTTCTCTCTCTTTCTGCCTCCCCTCCTCTCTCTCTAAAAGAAATGAAAAAAAAAAGTGTCCTTGGGTGAGGATAAAAAAAAATTAAATAAAATGGACATACAAATTCACGGCTTTATGTAAGACCCTACATTAGTCACAGGTACATGGATGTTCAATAGCCATTCATCGAGCAAATGAATAAAAAGAATACAGCAAAATGCCAAGCCTTGTCTCTCCAACCACCCACACAGCCTCTCTGTGTTGTAAACACCCAGTTCATTTTTTCTCTCCTCTGCAGCTGACTCAGTGAGCAGGGACTGTGGGTGCTTCCACATACACATAAACTCAAGAATGTTTTAAATGGGTGAAAATGCTAAATGGATGAAGAGCTTTAGTGATCAGGAAAGGTTGATAACGGTCACCACCATGTCAGAAAAGTGAGATATAGTCACCATGACACTAAGGCAAAAAGTGGGAAGTCTGCCTTCCTCCTGCCAACACAGACAGAAGAGCAAGGCAGTCCCGCCCTTCCAAATTTTTTTTAGAAATCACAATCAGTATCATCAGAATCATCGAGAGCTTCAGATATCCCCTTCCTTCTTGTGGCCATGACATTTTTGTGACCAGGCAGATTACAGACACCCAGAAAACACTTCTTACCACTTCCTCCTAGATGACAGAAGGTCAAAAGTGAGTTCCATTTTTAGTCTTTTAAGGAAATCCCATACTGTTTTCTATAGTAGCTGTACCAGTCTGTATTCCCATCAACAGTGCACTAGGGTCCCCTTTCCTGCACAACTTCACCAACACTTGTTTGGTGATTTGTTTATGATGGCCATTCTGACTGGTGTGAAGTGGTATGTCATTGTGTTACAGGGTGCAGCCAAGGGGGGGAACCCCAAATGGACATTTGAAATGGGGCCCAGAACTCAAGGTGTCCAGAAATTCTAAGATGTTTTTTTTACCCCTTTTCCCCCACCACAGGAGTGAGTTAGGGGAAGGGGCACACAGAGCAAGAACATGCAGGGCAGCTTTGCAGCTAATCCATGGCATGGTCATTTAACATACCTATAGCCTTGGGCCGGTTGCGTGAATATGCTAAATAGCTATGGCCATGCTCTGGGCTAGGGGGATGGAAAGGAACACCTCCCTGAGACATGACTAGGAGCAGGTCCCCTGAGTTACAGCGCTTGGGTGGGAGCTCGGAGGAGATTGTTTCCAGGACATGGGGTGACACTTGCCCAGACTCATGATGGTGACCAGAAAAGCTGGAAAGGACAGCAGATTGAGGGCAAGTGTGGCTAAGTGTAGGAGGAGTCGGAAATAGGGCTGCAGAGGAAGTTTGGCGCGGGGATTTAAACCCAGACACGGCAGCCATAGAGGAGAGAACCACGCGGATTTGGCTGAGTGGGGACTCCCGTGGTCCTGGAGGAAAGAGGACCACGTGGCTGGACTGGTGGAGAAAGAACCACATGGCTGGAGCAGTGGAGAGAGGACCACGTACCTTTGCCAGAGTGGGTTCCCCCACAGTAGTAGTAGGGGGAACCATCACCCGGTTTTAGCAGAGATTCCGGCGACACAGCTGATGGTGCTGAGAACCGAGAGAGGCCTACCAGCCAAGCACGGATTGCTGGGAATAACCAGACATTGCCTGAGACTGGACTCCTATTTCCTTTCCTGAGATACGGTACCCCATACTGGGCAAGGGGGAAGGAAGGACTGAGTGTGTTTGTGGGTGTTTTAAGGGACTTTAAGATTTTTGATAAAGACATTAGGTCACTGCCTTAAGTTTGTATAGCACAAAATAAACGTTTTCCTTTCCTTTTCACAAA
>PVIA01006739.1:0-93097 GCA_004024845.1 Tonatia bakeri
TCTAGATCTTTAAAATTTTCTTTAGCTGGGATTTTGTGGTTCTGCTTCTGAGGTGGTATAATTTACTCAGTTTGAAACTTTGTTTTTCCTCCAGAGATGTTTGAATTACATTTTCTAGTATACATAGATTGTTGGCTTAAGATACATTTTTTCTTAAAGGGGTTTTCTGTAGAGCGTCATTGTTTAGCTCTTAACTGCTGTACCAAGCATGAGGAGTAACCTACACTCCCCAGAGTCTCAATTGCCTCCACACTGAGTTGGGGATGTTGATAGTGTGTGATATGAACGCAACTTAGTGGGGAGGGTGTAAACCAGTCCGTTGTTAAAATACTACTGGTTAAAATATTACCAGTAAATTTCAGCTTTTTGAATGGTTTAACTTTAGGTTCTCTGTTTTATTTTTGTTTGTTTGTCTATTTGTTTGTTTTAATCTTATTTTAACCTGCTCTGCTTTCCAGTGGTTTCTTAGAGTTAGTGTATTTCTCATTCTGCTGAGTGAAAGAGCTTAATTCCTTCTCTCCCTCCCCTTACCTTCCCCTCTCTCTTTCAGCTGAGGTCGAAATGGATGGAAAATTGTCCCTTTCTTATGTGCATTATGGTAATAATGTCTAAAGACTATATTAATTTTTAGCAAGTGTGTTCCTGCTCACTGTGTTGCAGAGGTTATTTTATTGCTCTCTATTTGTCTTAACTGTCTTGCCTGAAGTTGGTGGCCTTATTCCCAGATTCATAATATGTTCTCTTTACTATTAAAATGTACATTTTGCTTGGGTCTGGCATACTTCTTTATAGTTAATTCTGAGTTATCTGGCATGGGGGAAGGTAGCTCTGGATTGCCTGCTCATTCTCTGAATTGAGTTTTATATAGGCATGTCTGTAAAAAAAAAAAAAAAAAACTCTTCACTGTTCTTTCCCATTCATTTTGGATTTATTTGGTGATTACACTTGAAATAGATTTTTCATTTGAACACTGTAACTATCCATATAGTTTCTTTTCTCGTTCATTTTCTACAAGTTGTATTTATATTTTCTCTCTAGTTTATTAGCACATCTTTCTAGTACTAAAGAAAAGTGGTGTAATGAATAAGACTTATTCTGGTATTATTAACATACCTACTAACTCATTGTTTAAGAGAATTTATGTACCCTTGGGCTGGTTAAATAATTAACCAAAAAGGAAGTTTAGGAATTGCCTGTGTAGTATAAGAAGACACTGGAATACCTAGTGTGAGGTCTAGAAGTTTTCTTTCCCTTTCACGTTATAATCTTTGTCTCTCTTTAGTGCTGTAAAATGGATGAAGAGAATAATCTTTATAGTAAGCCAGGCTGACTTGGAAGTGAGGCACGTGGCTGGCTGGAGCCATCACTCTTCACTTAGGAGATAGGAACTTGCTGATTGGATTAATGGTTAGTTGCTTTGGGAATGATACTAAAGCTAAGAGTAATAGGGAGGCATTCCATTTGCTGGCTCTCATAGGTTTGTTTGGAAAAAAGGTAGGTCTCTGTTGAGCTGAGATCCTTATGGCTGCATTATTTCTTAATACCTCATAAAAAGTTTTTAAAATTTTTATAATAGGTAATATATCTGAATAGTTCAAAATTAAAAAGATGTAAAAGAATATATAGTGAGTGTATATAAAGTTCCCTCTCTTTTATTTTCTAGCCATCCAATTTCTTTCTTTATTGTTTATTTCTCCTTCCAGAAATATTTTATGTAGATACTGTAAAGTACACACATAGACACTCATGTTAAAGATTACATGTGTGTCAGTATTGAGAGTCATATTACTTGATTATAAAATAGGCTTTACTATGATGATTTGCTGACTTCTACTTATTTTGTTTTTTCCTTCAAAAATGTTTTCCCAAATATTATATATACTCTGCTCTCATAGCCACTGAATATCATTTCACATCACTCACTCTCTTTGGCCAAAACCTTCTGCATTCTCTTTTTTTACTCCTAAGAAAGCTGTTTCTTGTCTGTCTTTGCTTTCTTCCTTCTTTTTTTAGATATTTAATCTGAGGCTTCTGTTCCTATTCCTTCTACTGTGTCATCAGCTTATGGTCCCTTGTTGGCAATGAAGTCCTCACATGTCTGGAATGTAATCATTGTGTCTTGTTTCATGTTTGAATTGTTTCTTAACCGAGTCAGATGGAGTAGCCTTAGGTTAGATGCTTTATTATTGAGTGTTCTGTTTAACATTGAGGTTGCTTCTATTTAACAAATAATTACTATTAATGATAGCACATCTTAGTGTATTATCTACATAGCCAACAGGCATTTTCTGTCTTCTTTGAAATGTTTATTCCTGAGTGTGAAGTCTCTTTACACTTCATAATTTAATACCTTTTCTCATCACAGATGGTTTAAAGTAGTCTTTATTCACCATAACTTTGAAGGTTTTGTTATTTCACTGTAGTCTCTTTTAGTTTTGCTTATCTCTGACAATTCTGTGGTCTTTAACTTCTAACCTTGGTTCTTGACCAGAAAGCCTTTATTTGTTCTTTTTCAACTTTGATGCTTTCTGGTTTTGGAGTCCGAAAGGCATTATCTCTATAGATTTAAAATTCATCTATAACCACTATAAAAGATGTAAGATACCTCCAGTGAACCTTGTCTAGTAAGTCCTTTTTGGTGACTTATAGGAGTTTCTGCTTGCTAATGGATCTTTAACTTTAGCTATGCACAAAGAGTTTTTACTTTCAGTTTAGGGAATGTTGAGCATCACCCAAAGCCATGGTAAAAAACTGACATGCTATGCTCTAGGAAGAAAGAAGACTGTTCAATAAACAAACAAAAAGTACCCTTTGCCTTGTCCAGTTGAAAACAAGCAATGTAATGTTACCAGTGACATCTGCCTGGGAAGTTCAGGTTCAGGATACTTATACAATATACTCTGTCTAGAGTATGTCATAGTTAATAATCAGGAGAGGAGAACCCACATTGCCTTCTTTGTTTTCTTTATTGGGCTCCTATCTAATGGAACCTTTCTTCCTGTCCTGTTAGTAACTGATCCCAGGGCCTCTGAGGTCCTTGGCGTCACATTCTCTGGAGGTTATCTAGTTGATTATGGCAGCTGGTCATTATGGGAGGTGATGCTACATTGCCTGTCAGTAAAGGTGGACATTGCAGGATGGATGACTAGTGCCTGTCAGCAGGGGAGCTCAGTCAGTACATGTACATCTGGTTAGTGTAGGTGCTACCCAGTTAGTAGCTCAAGAGTTCTGGATCAGGATTGTGGCATCCTCTACCAGGCCTGGCATTACACTTTGGTGTGTATTTGTGTGTAATATTGCAATATTTCTAACAGTGCCTCAGTGCATTTCTATGAATATGAGCCTTGTCTGTGAGGTTGTGGGCCAATAGCCAAATTTCCTCCATCCATATTAATATTTCCTGCTTCCAGGCTCAGCTCAGGGAGGTACTTTTTTTCATCTCTTTCTTGGGCAGCAGTCCAGGACAATGATTCCAGCCTCTTCTGCACCATATATCCTCTCTGCCACTGCCTTCATTCTTCCATTTTCTACTTTTTTTTTTTTTCTTTTTACATGATAGTCGCTTCTTTTCTAGGGTCCAGGAAACTGATGACCACTATAGTTCAATAATAGTTCTTTCCTACAGCCTAAATTGCCTTTTAAAATATTATAATCATAAGAAATTAAACTTCACTTGTAATAAGCATAACTATGCAGTACAAAAATATATAAAGGCAAAGATAATCCTCCTTTTAAATTCAGTACCTCTACTACACATAGCTTTTCTATAAATGGGATCTGTATCCCAATGCTGGGTCCTCTTATTTCCCCTGTTTCTCTCCCCTTCCTCTTTCCACTCAGATTTCTCTTCACCCCACATCTTTCTCTTCAAAGAACCAGTGACACCTGATATGAATATCTCCAGGCTTTTCTCTGCTTCTATGACAGATGACAGGTCACCAATCTCCTCCCCACCCATAGGTATTTATTTATTTTTGCGTAGGTGTTTGCTTGATCAAAGTAGGATTATTGTTTACAAACCTGCATTTTGTTGCTCAGCTATACCTCATTAAAATCATTCAAAGTCTCCTAGTTTACCTTTAATTCATTCTTTAGTTGCTGAAAATATTTCATGATGTGGGTATATTATGAGTTATTTGACAACTCCCCTTTTCTTCCAAGCATTTGCTTAAAAAATTTGTTTTAAAGCACCATGAACAATGTACCTGGTGTTTGTGCTTTAGTTTTATGAGATAGGTTCTAGATTTTATTCCTATCAAATTGCTTGGTTGAATGGTACATACACATTTTTTTCTTTGAATGGATCTTGGTGGATTATTTTCCAAAAAAGGAGAAACTAGTTACAGTTCTACTACCAACGTAAGAAAACAGTCTTTGTGTTCTCTTTAATAGTGGGTGTTATTTGCTTTAATTTTTCTAATCTGATGGGTATGATGTAAAAGCTCATTGTTACTTTAACTTACATTTCCCTGACAACTTTTGAATTTAAATAATCTTTTTATATACTTGTCCAGTCATTGGATTTGCTCTTCTGCAAATTGCCTGTTCCTACCTATGCTCATTTTTCTAATGGCTTGTGTTTCTCTTTTTTTCCTGGAGCTCTTCGAATATTATAGTCGTTAACCTAGTATTTGCTGTCTGCGTGGCATGTATTTTTTCTAAACCTGTCATTGTCCTTTAACATCGTATATGGCTTTCTTTTCACTATATCAAAGTTTTATTTTTAGTTTCATGAATGTGTATTTATTTTTTGTTTTATGGCAAGATGATTTCCTGTTTGGGGTAAAAACATATTCCCCACTTTGGAATACTTACACACGCATACACATCCCTTTGTGTCGCTTAAGAGTTCAATCACAGAAGCAGGGCAACTATGAAAAAATATGTAAGGAATTTACTTTAGGGATTTGACCTTATGCAATCATGGGAACAGATTAAACAGTTTGTGTAATCTTGTGAGGTTGTTCCTTTTGTGTCTGATGATGGAGTCAGAAGTTAGCAGGGCATGCACTCAGTAATAGCACATGCTATGTGTGAAGCAGGGTTACCCTGGAACATGAACTGGATCACATGAAGACAGTCTGGAACTCATTTTGGCCTCCGGAACTCATATCTAAGCCTCAAGTCAGAAAAGCTGAAGAAGAAAATCCTGTTGGAGGTGTGGTCTTGGTTGCTGCTGCAGCTACCAAAGTGATCCAGCAGAAAATCAGCAGTGTGTATGATGTGCAATAGCACCTTGTATTTATACCTGCCACCCCAGCATTAAAAAGATGGTTACTGCCCTGGCCAGTGTGGCTCAGTTGATTGGAGCATTGCCCTGTAAACCTGAGGGTTGCACGTTTGATTCCTGGTCAGGGCACATGCCTGGATTGTGGGTTTGGCTCCAGGTCAGGGCACATGTGGGAGGCAACCTGTCTGTGTTTCTGTCTTTCTTCCTCATCCTTTCCTCTTTCTTTAGAGTCGGTGGGCGTGTCCTCGAGTGAGGATTTAAAAAAAAAAAGATGGATGCTGCATCATTTCCACCTTCCAAGTGTCAGGCAAGGATGTCTCATGTTGTCCAGGCTAACCAGGAATTTTGCAGAGAAGGGAATTCTGGGAAATGTATTTTCAGAATAGCTAAACCAACATAATACAAATTCATTTTGTTCTTTCATCTGCTTGGTGTGAAAGAGAAGTGCTCCAACTTAATATTTCTTCCAGTTTGATAGTGACTTTACATCTGTACTAATTATTAAAAAACCATTTTTTTCTTAATTGAAATACTACTTTGTCACATACCAAGTTCTACTAGCAAATACTTAAACTTAAAATTGGGAAATTAGTCTAAATTTAGTTGTGTTTCAACACTAACAGATTTTATTTTATTTTTTGGCCTTAGAAATGCTTACAGGTGAACAATAACATTTTCTTCATTCACTGTGTGCTAAATTAGTTTTATTGATCAAGAATTACTGACAGTAATATCAAACTATTTGAGCCTTAAAAGCCTCCATTAGTTGTTTACTCTTTAGAAGGGAAATATTAATGTTGCCATACTTGTATCACACACCCATACAACAAAGGCATACTTCCTACTTGTTGCTTAAGAATTGAACAAAAATATTCAAAAGGAGCATGGCTGTGTGTGTGTATGAAACACATGCAAAAGTAAAAAAAGAAAATGAAAAGACTTTCACTCAGTGGATGTAGGAAAGAATTTTCTCATTCCAAATGAGAGTTTTCGTATAGATTGACATATTCCAAATACAGATTCCTTTGCAAAAATTACATGGTTGAATACAAGGTAGTGGTTAATTGCCTGGCTTTGACATTGTAGATTTGATATGAATTGTTTTCAAACAGGCCATTTCAGTTGCGTAGGGTCAAAATTTATTTGACCTGGATGAATGGAGGAAGAAGCCCAGTCATGGAGCTAGTTTAATGAAGGTTTTCAGAGCCTTTCTTCTATAGCATTCTATTATAAACCATTCTTTCACAATTCTCATTGACTCACATCTGCAGGATTTCTATACTCATAAATAGTTTTAAGAATATTTATTGTGTTTTATTTTTACCCACATTTGCAAATTTTGTGTGGATATCTGCAATTTATTTATGGATATACAAATTTCTGAATGCAAGCATTGAATATGGTTCTATACAAATTCAAGTGAGAGGTTCTTTTTCTAATGAAGTAAAAATGGCCAGTACAAGCCAGCTTTTATAGTTTCTGTATAAAAATATTATTGTGGATGCAGTAAGTTGCAGATTCATTGGTAGAAGCCCTTTAAATAGCAGTGACAGAAAATCCAGTACATACTGGGTAAAACGTTTTTTGTTTTGTTTTGTTTTTTGCCTGTTTCCTAAAAATGTACACCTTGTTGAGTTTTTATCTTCTGTTTTTGGTAAAGTTTGGAATGCTGTTTTCCTAGTGGTTCTCAGTTGTGGACACTTGGTTGGAGGTATATGGGAAATCCATATTCCATACCGTGTTTGCTGGGTAAGACAGGTCTACTTTGTCACTTCGTTAGTGGAGGGAAAAGCATGTCCCTTTTCTTCTTTTAAAAAGAGCTGGAAAAACTAATAAGAGTTGATTTCTGGTAGATTCTCCTTATTTTGGTTTTCTTCTGCTTTGGTTAAATAAAAATTAGTGTAGAATTCTTAAGTCTGTTGAAAAAGCCTGGACATCTGACAATTTTGGTGGTTTGCCTAATTGGACAAATTTATCAGCTAGTCTTGATTGTAATGAAAATGTGGGGGGAAAAAGAAATCTGTGTTCTCATTTGAGACTTTGAAGAGCTCTTTTATTTATGAGGATTTCTGAAAGAGTCTTTCTAAAGAAAAAGAAAGTATTTGATTATGGAGAGGGAACTAAAGACATGACTGAGTTAAATTTAGGTTGGGAATGAAGGGATTCTGAAATTTTGGAACTTGTTGCTATTGTTAGTGTAACCCTTTCAGATGTCATTTTCATCTTCAGTTTCTGTTATTAAGATAGGTAGATAACCATTGAGTCTTTTATTAAAATTGTATTGGCAGCCTTTTCACATATTTTTAACAGAAAAGAAGTAGTTCCACTAAGGCTTCTAACAGCGAAGGCACTAATGAACCTCTTTATATGAAAGTAACAAATTAAACCTTACAATATGATTCTTTTGTAGTATGCAAGGAAGCAAATTTAACTGGTTGTCACTACACTGTGCTCCTGCATTTCTGTTTAACATCTCTACTATATTAGGGAGTCAGAAATTACTGTTCTAAAAGCTTAACACTTTTATTTGTTTGTTTGTTTGTTTATGTTTTTTAGATTATTTATTTATTTTTAGAGAGAGGGGAAGGAGGAGAGAAACATCAGTGTGTGGTTGCCTCTCACATGGCCCCCACTGGGGCCTGGCCTGCAATCCAGGCATGTGCCCTAACTGGGAATCAAACCAGCTACACCAGCCAGGGCAGTTTAAAACTTTTAAATAGTTTTAGACTACCCTTCCTGGTCTTGCAAAATTTTTGAGTACATAATTAAAAATGGAAAAAGGGATAAAATTTACTAGAGGAAATGGGACCCAAGCTAGTGCTTTGCCCATACTTTGCAAAGTAGAAAATGGTTCTGCCTTTTTTGTGTCTAATTCATGAAGGGAAGTTCTTATTGACACTTGAAAAAGAAAGCTGTAAATAAATATGGTAGCATGGAGATGTTATATATCTTTTCAGAAAACAGTTTTAGATCAGAGATTAATCATGAAAACCTAAAATTTAACCTGGGAACTTGGAGGCTTGTTTTATTTAGTACATCTGGGTAAATGAGTGATTTACTTATTTGTTGTTTTACTGCTTTTTCCGTCATGCCAGTCTGTTGCCCATTTCTCTTGAACAGAGCTCTTGGAGAGAGCCATTTGTTCCTTCTCAACTGACCACTGATTGGTTCCTACCGTTTGCCTGTCCTTTAAGTAAACCTCTTTCCCTTGTCCATCTTCATTAGCAGCTCTTCTCTGATAGTTGAAGTTGAGGGTTTTGTTTTTCTCAGCAAAAGAAGAAAAGTTGACAAAACATGTTTTTCTAAATCACCATTTTGATCATCATAGCCCAGCCATCTTCAGAAATCTGGAGTTGGCCGTTCTTGTTGACCATGTTAAATCTAAGTGTTTTTCCTGGTCACAGAGACCCTTTGGTATATGGTCCTATTTTGGTCAAGCTGTGGGTAGCTGCACTTATGAGTATTATCCATCAGATTAGTGGCTCTGGCTATCCCTGCACCCAGTCATACTGAAATACTGTTGGTGCTTTTATACCAAACTTAAAGCTCATTTCTCCATTGCATTCTGCAGTACCCTCCCTGTTCTCTAAATACCAGTAATCTAGGTGGTACCATCCACTTCACATTTTCGGGCTTATTCTCTTTTATTAGTTATTTATTGAATATTATAAGTTTTATTTCCAGCTAAATTATAAACTCCTGAGGGCAAGGGCCTATCACCTTATCATCTTTGATAGTGGAAGTTAAAGTAGTACTTGCTGAATTATTTTAAAAATTTAGTAGTAATAATAATACAATAGCTTATACTCTAGCACTTACTATTGGCCGGGAATTGTTCTAAGTGCTTTACACATGTTCCCATTTTATGTTCAGAGCATTAGTTTGATACTTTTAAGGCATAGAGGTTAAATGACTTACTCAAGGTCTTACAGGTAGTAAGTGTAGGTGCTTGCTACACTTGAACCCATCCTGGCTCCAGAGTCCAAACTCTTAACCACCACGCAACACTGCGGGTCTAGTAGAGGATTAGTATATTAGATTGACAATAGCAAATTACGATTGTAATTATATTTTTCCTTTCTTCCAACATTTTATTGTGAAAATTTTCATGCAGAGATGCTGAAAGAATTGTACAGTGAACACTCACATACAGAAATAAGGCTTGCTTGAGTGTGGTGGGTAGGGTAATATGGGTGTAATAATTTATAGTTTTAATTCAACATTTCACCTAAAATGTCATATGGTGCACTTGAGTGTGATATTGTTATATTATAGAATTACATGCTTATGATTTTGTAATAAAAGATTTTGTAATGAAAAAGGGGCATTATTTGTGCTGGACCCTGTATATACCCATTTCCTAGACTCTGATCAACATTTGGTATATTTGTTTTACCACATATTTACCTATTCCTGTATCCGTGTTACTGTTTTGATGTATTTCAAAGTCAGTTGCAGACATTTGTATACTATACCTCTAAACATAGTGAAATGTACAAATTTTAAGTGTACTATTTCACAAGTTTTAATATATGTACGTACTTTGTAACCCCAAACTCTATGAAGATAGAGAAAATTTTGTGGTTATCTTTTTATTGATTATTTGGTGGTTTTGTGGTTAAAGTACATAATCCGTACATTTCTCCCTAAAGTAAAACCTGCTTTTCTGATTGTTCTGTCATCTCTTATTTGTTCTTTAGTTTATTAACCTCACTGAGGGCAGGGCTCTCTCCAACACCTGCTTCACCTGGGGAACATACTCAGAGGTGTGACTAGTGGTGGGCTCATGACAGTCATATGTGTACGGATCCTTAATTGCTCACAGTCCCTTTGACATGAAATGTCTCAGTTTATTTTAATGAATTAGTTGACTTATTCTCATTAGTTTTTCCAATAGAACATGCTTTGCTTAAGTGCCTTTGATGTTGAGGGGGTGCTGTCCTTACTTTTGACTGAAAATCCATACTTCTTTGTTGACTGCCGTGTGATGAATTCCTCATACTGGTGTAAGAGAAGTTTGGTGGTGGAGTTTCTCCTCCGTCTACCTGCATTCCCTTGATGGTCTCATTCATTCTCATGACTTTATATAACTCTCTTCACTGATGATAACTTCAAAATTATATTCCCAGCCTAGATCTGTACCCTGGACTTGTCATCTCTACTTGAATGGCTGACAAACACTTCAACTTTAACATAGTGAAGACCGAATCTTATTCTGTCCTGTCCCTTCCTGTTTGTGCCATCTGTAGTGTGCTTAATCTCAGCTGATAGCAGGTCTTGAAGTTCAGTTTAAGTGCTAGTTAATAACATGAGAATAAAGGAGGGTGACTGTCCTTCCCAGTCTAAACTGAGGAACTTAAAGGAAAAAGGATTCATGGCCATGGACAACAGTGTGCTGACTGCGTGGTGTGGGGTATAAGGAGAATAAATGGTAATGGGAAAAAATACAATAGAGATTAAATAAAAAAGTAAACGAAGAAATTTTACATAAGATACTTAGAACGTGAGATCTTTAAAATATTGTTGTTTTGAGAAGCCAGTAGATTTGTGATTTTAACAGAAATATATCTGCTTAATAATTTTATAATAATTGATGATGATGTATTGGGTTGGCCAAAAAGTTCATTTGTTTTTTTCTGTATGATGGCTGTAGTAGTGCTTAGTTGTCTTAACCTCATTTGAAACTACTTTGTTAGATTATGTTGTAACAGTTATTATACCAGCATATGTTTATAAATTACTTAACAAAATTGGTGAATTTTTGTGTAGCCATTTTAATATTGAAGATGGAAGAAAATACACATTTTTGGCATATTATGCTTTATTATTTCAAGAAAGGTAAAAAAGGCAACTGAAACGCAAAGAAGATTTGTGCAGTGTGTGGAGATGATGTCGTGACTGAAAATGTCAAAAGTAGTTTGGGAAGTTTTGCGCTGAACATTTCTCACCTGATGATGCTCCATGTCCTTCAGGTAGACTAGTTGAAGTTGATAGTGATCAAATCGAGACATTAATTGAGAACAATCAACTTTATACCACCTGGGAGATAGCCAACATACTCATAATATCCAGATTAATACAGTTATTGGTGAAAATAAAAAATGTGTCTTTTATTTTATGAGAAAAAACCATATGGACTTTTGGCCAACCCAATATTTGGTGGGAATGTCAACTAGCTGAAGTAAACCCTTTCTTCACTGTTTGTCCAGTTTGTCACATTGTATCTGTAATTCATCTCACATCTAATTCTAGTCAAGCGCAAATTGGATGATGATGCTGTTTATGCACTGTAATGTTTCTGATACTTCAGGAATGCTGTATCAAAAGGAAGAAAATTCCTTACCGCCTGCTATTAGATTGTCATGTAGAATAATATAGCTCAGTCTTCAGCTGGCAGTTTTAACACAACAATAAAATGGGCTCTAGGTATTGGAAGATGGTCGTAAGCGTCAGAGAGCAGTTTCGGGCACACCAGCCTGAAGGGATTGTCAGGAGAAAAGGGGGAGAGATGAAGCAATGTGGCACTGTCCCAGATACCTTCAGGAGTGTGCTGAGGGTAGTAGGTTCTTTTTCCTCCCTCTCTCACTGCCATTTTTCCCCTGGTGAATTTCAAGGGGAAGTTGGGGAAGTTGATGGGAGAGAAGTAGCAGTGTCAAGGTCACTTCTGAACTCACTTCTCAGTGAGTGCCACATGCAGGTTTTAGAATGATGCTGCTGTTGTTGGAGCACAAATTGTGGCAGAACATACTTTCATGTGAAAAGTCAGTGTTTTCATGGTTAGTTCTTTGGAATCTTGATAAAGCAGGTATGAAATTTTAGAGCAGAGATGGGAGAAGTAAGGGTAACTGCTTGTTATTACCCCAAGAATTTGATATTTCTGAAAATATCACAATCATGTTTTCTACTCCCATGTCCTCCTTGTCCCAAGGCACTTTCCCCACCCCCAAACAAAACCAACAAAATAACTATTCATATTAAAGACATGAAGCGTGTTGGGGATTTTATTTGCTGAGAGAGCTGGAGGGAGTGCTAATTACTAAAAGGAAAAGGGTTTTATTCTTAAATGGTTGGTATTTCTGGTCTTTTGAATATAAAAGCAAAGTGAACAAAATTATTTGATATTTGAATCTATACAAAGGGAAGGGCAGACTGAGAAGACAGTGTAGATGAGTAATTGTATTCCTACTTCTAGCAGTATTTCCTAATTTGTATGGATCAGTTTGCAGCTTATAGGAACTCAGTTTTGTGGAGTGAAGGAGTGTGTTTTAAGTTATAGGTATTTCTTGGAAGGTGGGTGCTCAGCAGTGGATATACTACGACTGAATGGTTTTTCATTCAGTAATGTGATTAGCCTTGGTATTTTGGGAGCCATGATGGAGAAGCAGGTATGTGAAGAGCTTGTTCATATGTTGGTAAGTAAGAAAAGAGAAAAGCCCCAGGTTCAAAAGATGTGAGAAAGTGAAGAAAAGTTGTGGATGAAGGAGAAGATAAAGTGATTTTCTTTGTAAGATAAACTGGATCATGATCTTGGACAGTACCAGAAAAGAAGTTCTTGGTTTGAAAAGTCTGGGCCATGTGATCTGCAAGTTCTGATAAGACTAAATGTGTGTATTCATTCAGACAGGTTGATTCTGAGGAAGCTTTATATTTAATAGAGATTTTGTTAATAATGGAGGATCACTGTTCAACAACCACAACACATACCCTCCTGTGTGCACTGGATTGATGGGTTGTCTTTGTGTTTTTAAACCCCACCCCATACCCCTCAATAATCCTGGCAAATCTGCCTACGAACCGGATCTGTCATAATTGGATGGGCTGCTTCCTCATCCAATTAGATGTGGTAGACTTGAAGTAGATTTTTTTCTAAGCAAAAAAAGAACATCATAGTGATCTTTAATTTTCAGTCATATATTTTGTCCTAAAATAAAATGGACAGAAGGTGGAGATATCAGTGAGGTTATTTATTTCTTTTGAAAAATAATATTTATGATAATGGGTAGTATATGTTGTCATACATGATCTTACTGAACAAAGAAAAGACACATTACTTGATTTTAAGTAACTACTTTACCCAAAAGGAATTTTGGAATTAGTGATTCTAAATCTTTTGAAATTTAGCCTTGATTCATAAAGCTAAACCAGAGAAATATCGTGTCTAATATTATATATTTGATAAAGCAGATTACTTGACTATGAGATAATGTGGTCAGTTTTATATCAATATTAAATATAAAAAGTGTATCCAGCCTGTTGACTTGTTAAAAGTGCTCTAATTACTAGTCTTCATTTTGAAGGCTATACATTAATTTAGTGAGGAAAGTAAGAGTAGAGAGTTTTGGAGAGCAATACAGGGATCTAACATGTTTTCAATGTGATTATATTCTCTACCTGATGCATCTGTCACATCTAGTTCTCCACATACTGCTGTTCCATTTATTTATGTATTCATTATTTGCTTCTTGTATATGCCCTCTCTGGGAATTGAACCCACGGCCTTGACATATCTGGACAATGTTCTAACCAACTGAGCTACCCGACCAGGCCTGGTCCATATATTGCTATTAAGAATAACAAACATTTATTGAATGTTTATTCTATCCAGCTTGTTCTCAGGACTTTGTATGTATTAAATGCCCTTGTGGTTGTTACTGCTATTAATTTCCTGTTAGGAATGAGAGGCCCAAGGCATAGTGAGGTTGAAGGACTTGTCCAGGGTCATAGGCCTAAGTGTGAAGGAGGGCTGTTGATCACGGTGCTATTTGTTCCTATTGAAATATAGGTGGTTTTTCTAATGGCATGTGGAATGTATTTTAAATTTTAAAGAGACAGTTAAATTTCTGACAGCTGCTCAGATCACTGAATGCTTTATCTTTTTAAATGTGTTCTTTCTTAGGAAAATTAGTTATCATCTTATAGATCCTTTCCCAAGGAGCACATTTATTATTATCACCAGCACACCTAGAGGTGCTGCATGAAATACGCTTCTCTTTGTTCATGAAGTAGTGGAATATTTTTAAATTTTAAATTATATTCCTTGTCTGGAAGGTTTGTAATGTAATAGAGGAGGTATTTTACTGGATGTCCCTTAATGTGATGGAACACTATAGTTGGGGTTCTTTAAGGAGGAAATAAGAACTGCTTTTTAAAAATTATATTTTATTGATTATGCTGTTACAGTTGTCCTGATTTTCCCCCTTTGCACACCTCCACCCAGCACCCCAGACTCCCTCAGGCAATCCCCACACCATTGTTCATGTCCATGGTCATGGGTATAAGTTCTTTGGCTACTCCATTTCCTGTACTGTATTTTACATCCCCATGACTATTCTGTAACTACCTATTTGTACTTCTCAATCCCCTCACCTCTTCACCCATTCTCCTCCTCTCCCCTCCCATTTGGCAGCCATCAAAGTGCTCTCCATATCCATGATTCTGTCTCTGTTCTTCTTGTTTGCTTAGTTTGTTTTTTAGATTCAATTGTTGATAGATATGTATTTATTGATGTTTTATTGTTCATAGTTTTGATCTTCTTTTTCTTAAATTTAAGTCCCTTTAACATTTCATATAATAATGGTTTGATGATGATGAATGCCTTTAGTTTTTTTTCTTGTCTGGGCAGCTCTTTATCTGCCCTTGAATTCTAAAGGATAGCTTTGCTGAGTAGAGCAGTGTTGGCTCTAGGTCTCTGCTTTTCATGACTTTTAATGTTTGTTGCCAATCCTTTCTAGCCTGCAAAGTTTCTTTTGAGAAATCAGCTTATGGGAACTCCCCTGTAGGTAATTAATTTCTTTTTTTCTTGCTGCTTTTAAGAATCTCTCTTTATCTTTAACCTTTGGTGTTTTAATTGTGTGTCTTGGAGTGGTCCTTTTGCATCCATCTTGTTTGAGGCTCTCTGTGCTTCCTGAACTTGCAAGTCTATTTCTTTCACCAAATTATGGAAGTTTTCTTTCATATTTTTTCCAAATAGATTTCCAGTTTCTTGCTCTTTCTCTTCACCTTCTGACACCCCTGTGATGCGCGAATGTTGGATCTCTTGGAGTTGTCACAAAGGCTGCTTATACTACCCTCAGTTGTTTTGATTCTTTTTTTCTTGTTCTGATTGTTTATTTTTTGGTTCCTTATGTACTAGATCATTGATTTGATCATCATCTTTATCCACTCTACTGTTGTTTCCCTGTGAATTGTTCTTTATTTCAGTTAGTTTATCCTTTGTTTCTGACTGAATCTTGTTTATGCTTTTGAGGTCCTCCTCACTAAGTTCCTTGAGCATCCTTATAACCAGTGTTTTGAACTCTGAGTCTGATAGATTGCCTATCCCCATTTCATTTAGCCCTTTTTCTTAAGTTTTATCTGTTCTTTCATTTGGGACATGTTTCTTTATCTCCTTGTTTTGGCAGCCTCCCTGTGCTTGTTTATATGTATTAGGTAGAGCTGCTTTGACTCCATGTCTTCGTAGTGTGGCCTGATGTAGTAGGTGTCCTGTATGGTCCAGTGGCACAGCCTCCCCTATTACCCAAGCTGGGTTCTCGGGACTCACCCTTCATGGGAGTGAGTACCCCCTCCTCTTGCAGTTGAACCTTGATTGCAGTTGGCAGATCAATGGGAGGAGTTTACCCAGGCCAGTCAGCTACAAGGACTGGCTGTGACCACTGACCACCAACCTTGGCCCTCTGTGAAGGATCAACTGTGCAGGGGTAAAGTGGTGGTGCTCTGACATGATCTGTAGCAGTCCACTGGGTGGGTTGGCCCTGGAGTTTCCTGGGTGGTGCTGGCCAAGTTCAGCTCTCACTTGTGTTTTGCCTGGGGCACCCTGCCTGAGCTATAAAACAATCTGAGACCACTGCTACTTGTGCTGGGCCTGGAGATTCCCAGGTGAAGCCAAGCTGTGAATCTAGGCTGGCTGCTCTTAGTGTTGGGCCTGCTATTGCTTGTTTGGTAGGATTTAGGAAGTTGTGAATCATAAGCCAGGACCAGCACTTCATATGGAAAAGCAGCTTGGGTGGACCAGTAAATTGGGTGGGGTGGAGTCTGTGGGGATTTCCAAGGCAGGTCCAACAGTGGTAGCCAGGTTGACAGAGTCTCAAGATAGGGCAGCAGCTTACTGGCTCTGTGCACGGAGGGTTTAGCAAAGGGACAGTGGCCCACGTGCCTTAATGCCAGACACTTCAGTTTCTCCCTGTATACCACTGGAGACTTTCAAGCTGCTTCCCGGATGCTGGAGCTCAGAGAGAATAAGTCTAAGTAGGTGAGCCCGTGTGTGGGTTCTTTAAGGGGAGCTGCTTGGGGCTGCAGTGATCTCTTCCTCTGACTCAATCTCTGCTGATTTTTGCAGCCAGAAGTTGTGGGGACTTATATTCCTGGTGCTGGAATCCTGGGCTGGGGGCCTGGTATGGGGCTGGGACTCCTCACTCCTGAGATACCCCTTCTGAATTTTTTTCCACTGCGTGTAGTTGAGGGACCAGCCTGTACCTGTCTGCACCCCTTCTACCAGTCTGGATGGATGTGGTTTCTTTAATTCTGTAGTTGTCAGATTTCCATACAACTCATTTTCTGACAGTTTTGAGTAATGGTTGTTCTATATTTTAGTTGTAATTTTGATGTGATTGTGCAAAGAGGTGAGCAATGTCTGCCTATGCTGCCATCTTGACTAGAAGTAAGAACTGCTCTTCTAAGTAGGTACATGTTCATTCTTGCTTACTTTATAGGCTCCAGCTTTGGGTCACCACAAAGGTTAGATCACAGCAAAGCATGCAACATGCTTGTGTAGGCTCCTCATTCTTAGCTTTTTCAAGGGCTGACATGAAGAACAAGTCTGTTCTCTACAACCTTCTTGGAGATACTGTCCGACATATTTCCTTATTGTTCATATAGCTGGCTCTATATTACAAATAATTCATAGACTTCTGCACCTAAGTGTCTCCTCCCCCCCCGCCCCCCCAGTTAAATTAGTGTGTTCCCTTTATCAGATGAAGGAAGTGTCTTCCCCCTAAAAGAAGCCAGTTTGCTTCTTGGATAGATGAAAACTGTTGGTTTTGTTCTTTGCCTTGGTCACCAGGAAGATGAAGGCCAAATTAGTATGTACTAGAAATAACTTTTTCATTGTTCTACCAGGGCTTTGTGTGAGTTATCAAAACCCTTAGGATCTGCCCTGGCCTGTGTGGCTTAGTTGGTTGGAACTTTGTCCTATAACTGAAAGGTTGTGGGTTCAATTCCTGGTCAGGGCACATACCTACGTTGTGGGTTCAATCCCTGGTTTAGGTGTGGGTATGGGTGGCACACAGTCTGGATGCTTATGATCCCTGGTCCAGGTGCCTACAGTCCCTGGTCCATGAATTTATGGAGGCATCTAATCGATGCTTCTCTCTCCCCTCTTTCTCTCTCTTCCTTCCTCTCTCTCTAAAAGCAATGGGACAAAAATGTCCTCAGGTGAGGATTAAAACAAAATAAAACCTTAGGATCTGGTGGAATCTCTAGATTCACAACATTTGTATTATAATTTCAGGAGGTTCCTATATGCTGTGAAACATCCCAGACCCTTCGAATTAAGAATCTCTGCTTTTGATCTTTTTACATTCTTAGTTCAGCCGTTCTGTACTTATGAATATATTATACTGAGTTTACTTGGCTTTAAAGAGATGGGTTATATGTAAATGATACATTGTTTTCAGGGGTTTTAGCAGCTGAGCAATTGCCTTGTATGTAATTGGCAGCCTAGGCCATGGGAAATGTTTTTATTTATACAAGAGGAACTTTTTTGGTTCTCATGATGATGAAACTGGTGAGCTAATATAAGTGGCTATAGTGTTTTTGTCGAATGATTTTCCAGAAAAAGAAACCTGGAGGTTGTGTGCCTGTGTTCTTGTGCACTAAACACAAATGTGAATAATACTCAGTAAAGTTAATGACATTTTTACATTGCTGCACTTTTTTTTTGTGAAGTCTGTTGATGGAAGTTGTGAAAAGGCCTTGGAAATTGTCTCTGGGGCTGCTGCTTTAAAATTTAGTCCTTCTCTCTTTGGTTGTTGATTGAGCCACTGGACCTGCTGGTTGTTCACAGATGCTCCTTCATGTTTGGTTTCTAGCAGGACATCCTGAGTTGGAGGTCATGGATTAGGCTGTGTTCTTGGGCCTCTGTGTGTAAAGGGATGGTGTATTTTAGTTGTGAGCTTTGTGGGATAGGGTACCCCATTGCACTTGCTGTTGGAGATTTATCGCTCTTTAATGTCTCCTTTCCGCAGGGGAAGGGGAACTCAACAACTGTCTATCAAGAGTGTTCCCAAAATATTGGCTAATGAGAAGGAACTCATGCTAAGGCAAGATGTTTGGAATAGCTATGATTTTCACCTCTTTTTCCCTTCTCTCTTTGTGAAAGACAATTTGTAGTACATTTTGTCTCTCTAAGGGAGACTTGAGTACCCAGCTGGTTAGATATATTTAAAGAAAGAAAAAAAGATCTCTTTCAATAGACATTGAAGAAATCTATTATAAATTTGAGTGGGAACCCGAGAATGCTGTGGCATACAAGCAAAACTAATTAAAATAACTGATAAAGAAACCAAATGTAGCTTTACATGGGATTTTCAAGGTTAAAATGTATGAGAATTATGTTAATGAGCTCTGGTTTTATCTTGGTAAGTGTAGGAATTCGTTCTTTTGTACAGTTTGAAACCACCATCACCTATGCCCTCTAGTGCATACTGGGTGAGTTTGACAGTAAAATTTTATTCCTTGCTTCCTGCCTCTGCCCTAGTTACTGCTGAGTTTTTTGGTGAGAGAGCTCTCTTTGCTTCTCTGATTTCCTTTTCCCCAGCTGTTGGAGAAGTGGGCAGCCTTGTTTCTTCTTGTGTATCTGGTTCTTTGCAGTGCTCTAGGCCTGGAGAAGCAGTAGGTGCGTTCTGGAAAGTATGGCAGATTCCTGACAGTCACCTCCTGAAGGCCACGGCAGTTTTTGCCCTCACTGCTGCCCAGGCATAGCATCCTGTTCTGGGGGTGTTTACCTAGGCCAGTTGAGGGACAGTAGTTAAAAATCTTGCCTTCCTTTCCCCTGTCCATACTTAGTGAGCTGGCATCTGGTGTAGAGTTGGCCATGTAGGGACCCAGATATTTAGCACCTATGGTCCTCCCTCTCAGGAGTGGTGTGCAAGGTGCTGCTGAGATGTACCCCAGTAGACCCCCAAAGTGGAAGCCAAGTTGCTGTTTGCTGGGGATAGGCAATTGAGTGCCTTTTTAAAGCTCCCCAGGCTGTGGCAGCAGTCTACTATTAGGGAAGTTGGGGAACAGTGACCAACCCTAGGCCCTATGAGCCCCATGGACCGCTGATCTCTACTTGCTAAGGCTTGTGACGGAACAACTTGGCATGGTGGCTTTTTAGCTCCCCTTGGCTCCCCTTACCTTTCCTTTCTTCTTAGCCTACTAGTTTTGCCTGTCTCTGCATGAAGATAGGTGGTGATTAGCTGTCCTTTTTTCAACTGGCACATTTGGCATTATAGAGGACGTGGTACAAAACAGCTGTTCATTTAAGGTTTCTGTATCTGTCACAAATGGTTTTTTAGGTTTCACATATCAAAATAGGTTACCCAGAAAAGCTTAAAAAAAAAAAAAAAGACATTCACTTTTTTCAGTATACACGCTTTTAATAACAAAACTTTCCTGTACACTGCACTTTGTTCACCATCTCCCCCCAGAACCCTAGTTTAATAGTATTTTCTTCCCATCCCTCCCAACCCATTTGCCCCCCCACCCCCCAGTGGCTCTTAAGGTGATTGAACACAATGTGTTTGGACTGTACTTTTGGTTTCCAGTCTGTGTGGATAGAAAGGGTAAACAAACATTCCATAGATGAAACTTTTTTTTTTAAATTACCAAGGAAGAACAGGTTGGTTGAAGGAGTAGCAGGTGTTTCCAGATGTTTGCAATAACAGTATGAAAGCTTAAACCATCATTTTCTGTTTGTTTTTGCCTTAAATCATTCAAGTTTTCCCTAGCTTAGGGACAGAAATATTTAGGATGGCCTTATCACCTTTGTATTTTTCTGGTTGAAGCACTTTAACCAATAAGATACAAAAAGCATATCTCAAAACATTTTTGAGACAGGTCTGTCATTGTATTGCTCTATTAGGAAAATGATCATGTAAGTCAGCTTCTAAAAACATTTTTTCAAATTTCATATATCCACAAGGTAGAGGGAGATTGGGATATTTATATCTTCCCCCCATAACTCTGTGTAGGACGTATGCCTTAAGAAATTGTCTTTTTTCAATTTTAGAATTCAGACCTAGTGCTACATGGGGCTCATTTTTATTGGAAAGATGGAGTCTAGCTCTTGGTGACTAGCATCAGAATAAGCAGGTGGATTTTAATAATTAGTGGAGTTGGAAAGTTCAGTCAATTCCATTCATTAAATTGGTATAGAACTTAGGCACATTAAGAAATTACATGTGTTAGAGCAGATTTTTGGCTTAAAAAATTAGTATCTTTGCTATTTGATGTTGGCAGTGGGTATTTTGTCTGAGTTGTGTGTGGATTTGCAAATGTATCAGCCCACTCTCGTTTTAGAGAGGTGATTGAATCCCTGGCAAACTGCAGAAATGAATACAAATGATTCCAAACTAGTTTTGGTTACTAGGTGAGTGCAGTATCATAACCTTCTTTAGCTTTCCTTTTTCCACAGAGATTTTATTATTTTTCTGGTTCTTGGTAAGTGGTCATTTTCCTCTAACCTTAGGTGGGGCATGGGGACTGGGTGTGTTGGGAGAGGAGACTGAAGAGGATACAACGAAACTGAAAACCAAGAACCCTGACTTCGCCTTAGCAGGGTCTGCAGTGTGGCTGCAATCCTCTCACCCTGGCGGTTGGGAAAGAGCACGTGTGATCGACAGTCTCCTCTCAAACCTGTGCTGAGACCGAAACACAAAAAGACCAAAATTAAATGGAACCCTGTCCTCTATAGGCAATTTAAAAGGGAAGTTTACGCTTTAATGAAAAAGGAACATGCTATTTGGCATTGTTACTCATTTTTTCCCCCCAGAGAACATTACCAAGAAGGTGCAGGACCAAAAAATCAGTTATTTTCTAACTTGAAATTATGCTGTGGTGGCCTTGGCTCTACTGTTCCCCCTGAATGACTAAATGGCTTGAGTTTCCAATTTACTTTTCTATTTTCGTTAGGGATTTTGCTGATTGGGGGTCCATTTTACTAATTGTAATCTTTAGTACTAATGTGGGGATTCCCAGTCAGTACTTCTCACCCTTGTCTTCATAGTTTCAGTTAAATTTGATGTTGAAATTATAAAAAATACTCCTTTGCTGTCCCTTCAGGATGAGTGGAATCTTGTGTGTTCAGAACACAGCTGTGTTGTGACAAAGCTTTTCTCTGACAAATGGCCATGGCTTCCCTGATAAATGAGTTGGTAAATTTTACCTTGTGGAACTCTCATTTGTAATGGGGATTTCAGAGCCAGTCAGCCCTTCTGTAGGGGAGCAGTGTGCTGTGTTCTATGCCATAAAATCAGCTTTTGTCCCTTCCTGGGTCTGATTCAACAGGAGGTGAAGTGCTCACTGCTCAAGATCAGCCAAACTCCACTGGGCTGAGACTTTGTCAAACTGATTTACCCACCTTAAAAATTTAGAGTGTACATTTTTACCACAGTATGTGATTGTGTCTGCTCTTTACTGAGACACGTTTTCTTTGAAATGTAGACAGACCCCCTCTCTTGGTAGTAACAAAAGTTACAGTTAAGTCTCATGGTTAAACTGTAGTCGTAGCATGTTTCCAATTCAGTCCAATGAAGAAAATATGCCTTGAATGAAGGATGTCATGTTAAGGAAAAGATAGCTTTTTTCTTTTATGGTCGTGTTTTTTTCTTTTTCACATACAGTACATGTCATTTGTAAAAATCCTCATTTTTCTAAAATCAAGTCAGTATAATGTCTTGTTGAGGTTTTTTTTTTTTTGCTGCTACATACATGGAACTTTGTTTATGGAAAAATTCTGTGTGAATTGGTAACTTGCATCTGAATTCCAAATATGTTACAGTTTTTCCATGGAAATCATTAATTGAAGAAATGTGATACCTATGGCTCTTTTCTACATGAAAAGTGTAGCATCATTATCATTTGTTAATTATAGAATGTTTATATTAACACTAGAGAACCTTCTCCTCCTCCTCTTTTCAGCTGCAGGTCCTAGGGCCTTGCCCTGTACACAGTGTACAGCTACCCATTTGCCTCACTCTTGGCTGCCTCTTAACTTCAGCTAACCTGTTTCTGTGAGTCAGGTTTCAAAATGCTGCCTTTCCCTTTCATCCCCTCACCTCCATGCCACCTTTGAGTTACCACTGTGTGGCTGCATAAGCATTTAGATGGATTGTTCTACCACGAAAAGGTTTGCCTCGGTGATATGTTGTTCCCTTCACTTAGAAGGAATTGCTCTTATAGGGTGAATATCTTTATCAAAAGGTCAGGTTTTAGTATATAATATTTAGAAAGTGTTTTTTTAATGGTTCCTTTATAATATATTCTAATAAGAATCAGTGTTATGCCTGTTGCTAGCCAATTAATTTTGACTTGGCTGTGAGGTTTGAGGATCAGGAAAAGGCAAAAGAGGTTTAAAACCCCTTTTTCAAGGCAGCTTTGATCATGAAAGTTGAGAGAGAGAGCGCGCGTGAGCGCACGAGAGCATTTGTGTGTGCTTTCAAACTAGAGGGAGCAAGTCATAGGGTTGAGTTGACTCAGTTGCTCTTTTTTCTCCAAACTAATTTTTAAATTTTTCTCACATATAAATGTAAATATAGGCTTTAGTAAACTGATTAGTGAAATGGTAATGTAATACTAGTTTAAAACAGTTTTCTAAATGCTAGAAAAATCAGCATGTTAATCATGGCAAACTAGAGATGTATGATGCAAAGTCAGTGTAATTATTTAGTACTGATTTCATTGTAATGAGACCTTTTCATAATCACTTGGATTCATTGTTTAAATGTATTAAAGACTCACTTAGCTTATTAGAATTACATAAAGGATTTGATTTTATGATGTGGACTTTGATAATATCTATTAACCCAGGCAAAAACTCTGGAAGAAGAGTATTTAATATTTACCAGACTTCAGCATACATGAAATTATACTTCCCACACTGGCAGGAAATTGTAGATTTGAGTAAATACCAAATTATCATACAAGAGAACTTTGTTAAGTCTCCTTTTAAGCAGCAAGCCAGTGGTGGTACTTGGGATGGAAAGCAGTGATCACACAAGTACTGATCTGTGTCTTTTTCTGCTCAGTAGCTTCTTTCCAAACCGTTCTCAGTAGGAAAAAATAGCATATGGAGACCTTAGTGTAAATGTTTACACTCAATAGTACACAATCACATACATGAAATGTCTTATTTTGAAGTAAGCATTTTTAGACTTTCCAGCAAGAGTGCAAATAAATGTGAGCATTGCTTCATTTCACACTTAAAATATGATTTCATTAAAAAAATTAAAAACACTTCAATACTTTGAAAACTTAAGTCTCCACTTGGTTTTGAAAATTAGGCTTAATGTCACCATTGTTAAAAATTAGATATTTAGCCCCTACTATGTAAAATAGATTACTTATCTGATGTAATTTTGATGATGGGTAGATATTATACTTCACATTCTTTGTATGGCAGCTGCTGACACTTGCACTGTCCATAACCATTAATGATGATGAAGGGTCCTTCGTGGGTGGGTTCATATTCATTATACGGTCCTTGGTCTGACATGTTTGACATATGGAGTCGTGTTTGGGATCGGAGCTGCCTGTGGTTCTGAATCATTGAGCACTGCCTAATTCTTCTTAAAGTGGGAGGGCAGCACTTCCTGGAGATGAACACTATAAAAATAATAAAAAAGAAAGAAAACAATAAAGCCATTGTTCCTGTAATTACCCTCTGAGTGAAGATGGCATTGTCTGGTTCAGGAAAATGTTCCTCAGTAGTAACTGATATGCCTGCCGTAGTTGGGATTTCTTTGTCTCCCACATGGTAACTTGATGAGCTTATTCTTTTTGTATATTCAGTGGTCGGATCTCTGTAAGTTGTAGCCATGGCTGTGACAGTGGTTGATAAATTCCAGCAGAGTTGAAATCCATGAACTGCATCTAATATATCCTCTCCTTGGGTGTGGTCAGGACTGTGGCATAAGATGGACTGTTCCCACCGACCTTGGAAACTGCCCAGCCAGGAGGCCAAAGCACATATTCTAGGGCTGCATTCCCACAGATTGCCAGAGAGGCCAACAGTTGAGAGGGATCTCAGGGAATTTAAGATTTTGGAATCAAGGCTGTTTAACTTGTTGTTATCCATTAGGAGTATTTTAAGATTAGGCATTGTTTCAAACACTGTTAAGTCGATGGCCTTGATTTCATTTCCAGTCAGGTCTAGCTTTTCTAAAGTGCCCCAGGTCCATTCCATCCCACATGTCAAGTTGCTGATTTTGTTCCATTGTAAGAAGAGTGTGTGCAGACTGCTTAGCCGTAGGAAATGAGCAAAATTAATCTTCGTCAGCTGGTTGTGCTCTAGGTGAAGCTCTCTCAGTTTGATTAATCCTGCAAATCCATTACGAGCCAAACTTCGCAAACGGTTTGTGCTCAAATCTAGAAACTCCAGACTACGACAGTCCCAGAATAGGCGTACTGGGATAGTCCGCAGAGAGTTGGACCGTAAATGCAAGGTCTGCAGCTTCCGAAGGCCGTAGAAGAGCTCTGGGTGCAGAGATGACAGCTGATTAAAAGACAGGTCCAAATTTTGCAGGTTAATCAGTTGAGTAAAAGTTGTGTTTGGCAAGTAAAATATTTTGTTGGAACTTAAGATTAATTCCTTAAGTTTATATAGTCCTTGAAAAGCATCTTCTTTTACTGTTGAAATTTGATTGTGGTCTAAGTGGAGCCAGGTAAGTTGACTGAAGCTGGCAAATTGATCTCTTTCAAGCTCTGTGATGTGATTGTGCCTCAGGGACAGGCCCAGGGAGCCCTTTTCTGTGGCGTTTGGCACTGAGTGGAAGCCCTGAGAGTCGCAGTAGAAGAGCAGCTTCTCACAGCGGCATTTGGGTGGACACGCCATTCCCAGGGCAGGCAGCATTTTTAAAACCATACTCATTGCATATATTGCTGCCAGCATAGGGGCCCCTAACGGCCACTTGAAATGTAAGCCTGCAGAATATAATTTAAGGAAAACAAGAAGATAGGATATTTTTCAACAGAACATATGAGCCATTAAAAAAAACAACCCATAACATTATGGTGAAAGGGTTCACTGCATATAACTCATTTTTCATTTACTGCAGAAAAGCTAACCTCGTTAGTATGACTGGAACAAAACTTAAACCATTAAAAAGATAAAACATATCCTGTCATCAGCAATATATTCTTTTAACTAAACATCAAGATACAAAAATATGACAGTGATTCCCCTCATAACAAGTGAATTCAGTGGTTTATTTTAAAAAGCATGATTCCTTGCTGACTGTAGAAAACACATAAATGCATGGACTTACCCATTCTTCCGAGCACATTGGAGGCTGCATTCAGTCGCGGTTGTTAGACTCAACGCAGTGAGTCTGTAAAAGGCTCTAACATGCAGGAGCCTTTGACCAGTTTCCTGTTTTCTGTGTCCCAGGCTTTTTCAGTAAAACTGAATCCACCAGGGTGAGTCGTTTTTTTTCCTCAAGATATTCCTTTCAAAAGCATTGGTTTCATTTTCTGTGATCACTCTGCTCCCTTAAATCACATTTGAATGTAAGTTATTAATTTCACCCTCCTCTAACTGCTCAGCTGGTTAATCAAAGCATCAGTCTTTCCTTTCCGCAGCTGTTAGTTCCCTCGGTCTTAACTTGTTGATGGCAGATGGGAGGCTTGTTGCAGAGAAGAGCTTCTGGAGCAGCATGAGTGCATTTACTGAAAAGCTTTTCCGAGAAATGGCACAAGAATGGATTTGCTTATGTGCTGCGACCACACAGAACTGTATATAGGCTGACGTCACCGGGTGACGTGTCTTTTGTTTGGGTTTTCCAGAAGCTTTACTGTTATAAAGCACCGTGCTTTGTAACAGTATCGGGTCATTGTAAGACCCCTGGTTACAATAAAACAAGAAAGAACTCCTGGCTTAAAAACATGGTATTCCTTCAGTGTAGGAAGCAGCAGTGGCGTTGTAATAAAGGCTGCATTCAGCAAGACCCATCTGAGCCGTGAGTTGGGTTAGCAGAGTGATGATTTTTAATGCCTGTGAGAGCCAGTACTAGACTGCCGATTCTGCATAGAAAGACCATCTAAATGATCAGGAGCACGATTTATGAAGTGCTGATCTAACGTCAGCCGATGCAAGTTAGTGCCCTCTGCTCTGGTAGTTTGGAAAGCTACTCAATCACCTCGTTGTCATGCTTTTTTAAAATGGAAGTATGACTGCAATTTGCATTCAGTGTGTGGGTAAACTAGATAAGTGGATTTGGCTTCTTTGTCGTTAAGAGCTTAACATCACAGACCAAGAATAAAGAGGGGGAAAGCCTGCAAAGAGTTTGTTTATTTTTCTCTTTGAGAATTTCAGAGGAACTCTAATTTAAAAGATTTCTCCTTCTCTGTCCTATTTTATAGTAATATTTTATCACAGGAAAAAAAAACGTAGGTCATCTAATACTGCACTCCCTAAGCTTTAACAGTGGAACAGAAATGGTTTAGGACAAGTGATAACAGCATGGCTGGATTCTGACATGATCCCTTGTATTTACCTCAGAATCTTACTTCCTTCTTCAGCTGCAAGCCTCAGATGATTCTGGAACTGGGAGTTGTGGCACTCAAATAATAGAACATTTATTCGCACACTTACTAGCTCTTACTGGCACACTTAAGAACTGACTCTGAGTATCATTCTGTCGTTGGACCTTGTCTGGTGAATACAAAAGGTCTCTTAAACTTTGGAATATGATTTTGCTTTGGCTGTTTTTACTTGACTTAACTCTATCTTCTCCCTGTTGAGTAGTTTCATCACTTTTCAGAGCTTGGTTATTAATGTGCAGTTCCATGTTTAATTTTTCTTTTCAATCCTCACCCAAGGATATGTTCATTGATTTTAGAGGAAGGGAGAGAGAAAGAGAGAGGGACATCGATGTGAGAGGAAACATTGATTGGTTGCCTTCCGTATGTGCCTGGATCAGGGATCGAAACCTTTTGGTGTATGGGATGATGCTCCAGTCAAGTGGGGTACCTGGCCAGGGCTGTACAGCTCCAGGTTGAGTGTCTTGTAAGTGTGAAAGACATTTCTAGCATGAGTCGGGCATGTTTTTAGGCCTGACAAAGGTAAGACCTCTTATACATCTTATCTTAATGATACTGCCCTCTGTACCAGTTTCTCTTACACTGGCCTTTATCTGTTATAAAGGATCTTACATCATACCTGAAGGTAGAAATCTCAAAACTACCCATGATATATGTGAAACATCATTGGCCTATTGGCTTCCATGGTCTTAATCCTACCGGGCAAGTCTAAGAAGTCACTGTCTTAAGGGGTATAGATTCTGTGTTGGAGTATGGTACTGGAGTGAGGACTGGAAGGATTCAAGGTCTCTTTCTCAGAGCACTGTGTAAAGATGCTGTGAAAATGGCAGCCACTGTAGGTGTATAGTTGGAGTCTTTCTAGAAGCAGACTCCAAGATGGGATTAGAAATATGAGTTTTATTAGGGAAGATGCCCGGGAAGTATTAAGGAAGAGAGAAGACAGCGGGATACTGTGAGGGCTGGTAGAGTCTTCAGACCACAGGGCAGGTCTGACACCTCTGAAAGCAGAGGGGAAAGGAGATTGACAGGCAGGGTCTTAGACTGTACAGCACAGTTCTCAAGACAGTTTCCACAGGCCAAAGAGAAGTCCCTAAACCAAAGTTGCCTGTTCTCAGGGATGAGCCTGCCTTAGTACTCCCATGATTTTCCTTTTCTGGTTAAGAAAGTGAGGGAGGGGTCCTGTTTAAAACTTAAAGGATGCTGCTCCTGCTACTGACCTTGAGCCTTTCCATAGTCTGTCTCTCTGTCTCTCTATGGCTAGAAGCTCTTAACATGGCTCCATAGACTGGCTTGTGGAATTTTGTTGCTTGTACATTATTTTGTGAATAAGGTTTAATCAGATTCTTAGAAGGTCTGAGACCCTAGATTTCAGAGGTACTGCTCTACAGGAACTTGCTTCCAAAATTTCCAAGGGGGGAATCTGATAAAGGTTTCTTTTCTTTCTTTCTTTCTTTTTTTTTTAAAGGGATAGAAACCCTCGGGATACTGTAAATGCCCTCATTGAAGTCAGCCACCCTCTGATGGGAAGGGAAAAAAAAATCCCCCCAAACCTTTGCCAGGCAGGAGGATCTAGATTAATTCTTCCCTGAAGTAACCACTTTAGTTCCTTGCGCAGAAAAGCATTAGAGTCAATTGTATTAGAGCAACCACAATTAGGAATGAGTTGTATGTGAAAATGTAGAAGGAAAGGCATCTCCTTTTTTAACTCTTAGTTCTTTTCTGTTCTTTAGGTCACTTGGCCTACCTCTTACAAATAGGAAATGCTTAAATTATATTTTCCCACTACCTTTATACCAGATTTGTGGGCAAGAAAAGTTGCCCAAAGAAGCGCCAGTGCAGTGAAAAGGAATTACTTTCATTGCATCTGGAATAGAGGGCAGTAATGCAGTATCACAGTACCCAGAATGCACAATTCCTTTTAGGTCACCAGCCATCTTGCTCACTTGGCCTCTTTTTGTGTTCAAAAGGTCCGGGCAGTGGAACCAAAGAAGATAATGGTGTTTGTCTTAAAATTGTTAGAGCACACAGTTCCTGTTGATGGAATTCTGTATCATTTTGTGGTCTTTACCTTTCTTTAGCTAAGAGGACTGAACAGAAATCCATGGTTTTTCTGAATAAAACTTTTTCTTGGTTTTGTTTTAGAACAGCATATATATATGTCTTGACTTAAAGTAGCAGAACTACTTCTGGAGGGTACTCTTGGAATCAAAGGAGCAATAATATCTAACCCCACCATCTCTTCCCTCTGTAAATGGGCTTAAGCAGATTATCTGAGGCAAGCAGCAAAGCTAAATGCTGTAGTTACCTGCATTCCTCTACCTGAAAGTTTGCTTTTAATGTATCTTGCTGATTAGGGGGAGAATTATTTCCCCACTTGGAGAAGTCCAGGTACAGAAGTTTACATGGAATTACCTTTTTTTTTTTTTTTTTGTGGTAGAGACAGGGCTTGATTTTGCTTTGTACTAAAAGGCCATATGTTTAGTTAATTGTGCCCAAGTTTTAAAATTGTCATACCCCAGCACCAGAAGTGTACAGAGGTGCTCTGGGGAAGTATGTTCAAATAAAACTTGTTGCTGCCAGTCTTGATCGCTATTTGAAAGATACCCTCTTATTCATCAGAAAGTCATGGCTTTTAGGGTGGAGGCCCTCGATTTTATGGATGTGAGTACGCATGCCTTACTAAGAACCTTTTGAGATTCTTAGTTGGCAGCCTCTTAATTGCGCCTATATAGTATCAAGACCTATAGGTAGAGTAAGTGGGTTTTACTAGCCTTTTTTTGGAGGGAGGATGGAAAGATAATGGAAGAAGATTATAGTAAATCCTGGTGTTGTTCACTGCTTTCAAACATGCATGCATTTAGAGACAAACGTAACTTCTTTTAAATTTTTGGTTTGTTATTTAAAAACAAAAAATTACTGGGGTTTGGTGCTAAATATTAGCTTGTTATCTTTGAAGGAAATGGAACCTATCTGACAGAGACAGATGAAATATGTTAGGATTAATGGTTTCACCAATCCGTCATGTTGGAGGTAAGCTAAAGGGAAGTTGATAGTCCCAGGTAGAGCCAGAGGTTCTGAGAGCATTCAGAATTGTGCTCCTAGAGTCTTGTTATAATCACAGGGGACCACTGTGTAAATAAGTACAGTATATCTGTGTTCCTGGAAATCTTTTCTCTTAAAAGCCTTTAAAAAGAAGACTCACCCTGGCTGGTGTGGCTCAATGGACTGAGTGCCAGCCTGCAAAACAAAAGGTTGCCAGTTCAATTACCAGTCAGGGCACGTGCCTGGGTTGCAGGCCAGGTCCCTAGTAGGGGGTGTATGAGAGGCAACCACACATCGAAGTTCCTCTCCCTCCCTTCCCCTTTCTCTAAATATAAATAAATAAAATAAAAAGAGAGAGAGATGACTCCCCCAATCAGGGTCCCAGAATTTCCATTTTTGATTGGATTCTTGTCTCCATCACTGCCCTTGATTGATTTTGATTTTTAGAAGTCCTTTTGTTACTTTGTTAGTAAATATAATTGAGAAAGCAGTAGGAAGGGGAGTGATTACACTAGTGATGGTGTGTGTTCCTTTTGATGCTGCAACTTAGAAAGTTTGGGGTTTCTATTCTATTTTGGAGGTGTGTGCTTCTAAGATTTCCTGCTGTTGCAGGAGTGGCAGGGCTAGGATCATGTGACAGCCTAATTCTGTTGTGCTAGCCTTGTATTCTGTGCCCATGGCTAGGTAATTTGTCAGTAAATGTCAGTGTGATGCACCTGAGTCAGATGTTAGACGAGGGAAAATCTTCCATAGAAGTTTGGGTAGAAGTTCATTTAAACCATGAAACTCTTTTATTTCTCCTACGATAGACATCAAACCAAACCAAACACAACTATCCTGAAATCTTGATTAATGCACAGACTGATCAAAACTTATATTGCCAAGCCCTTTTCTTAATTCTTGTTGTCTTTGGTTTCATCGTGTTTGTTTTCCTCTTCTTTGCAAGGCAGGCTGCTGCTGCATGCATGTATTGATTGATTGATTGATTGTTTTTCTTCTTTATTTTAAAACGAACAAAATTCTTGTAAGTTGTAGTTTCTAGATTGTAAATTATAAGGAGAAATTTGTTTATTTTTTTATTTGACACAATTTTAATATATATGAAGACCTAACAGTAGGCAAGGTTTTAAAACACTTGTGTAGGACTTACGGAAGTGTGCATTGAGCACTGGGAACAATTCATAAATTCCCAGTGTGTGGGTTACAAATATCTAAAGCACCACTGCTTGATGGCCCCACAGGAAATCATCACTCTTGGCTTGTCCGGTGTCTTTTTTTTTTTATTGTTGTTCAAGTACAGTTGTCTCCATTTCCCCCACGCCATACTTCCCCCCACCCACCCCACCTCCCACCCTTGATTCTACCCCCGTTTGGTTTTGTCTGTGTGTCCTTTATACATGTTCCTTCACAACTCTTCCCCCTTTTCCTCCCATTATCCTCTCCCACCTCCCCTCTGGTTACTGTCTGTTCTTAATTTCAATATCTCTGGTTATATTTTGCTTGCTTGTTTGTTTTATTGATTAGGTTCCACTTACAGGTGAGATCATATGGTATTTGTCTTTCACCACCTGGCTTATTTCACTTAGCATAATGTTCTCCAGTTCCATCCACACTGTAGCAAAGGGTAGGAGCTCCTTTCTTTCTGCTGTGTGGTATTCCATTGTGTAAATGTACCATACTTTTTTGATCCATTCATTTACCAATGGGCACTTAGGTTGCTTCCAACACTTGACTATTATAAGTTGTGCTACTTTGAATATTGGGGTGCATATGCTCTTTTGAATTGGTGTTTCAGGTTTCTTAGAGTGTAGTCCCAGCAATGGAATTGCTGGGTCAAAAGGCAGTTCCATTTTTAGTTTTTTGAGGAAATTCCATACTGTTTTTCACAGTGGCTGCACCAGTCTATGTTCCCACCAACAGTGTACTAAGGTTCCCTTTTCTCCACAACCTCGCCACCACTTGTTTTTTGTTGATTTATTTATGATGGCTATTCTCACCCATGTGAAGTTGTATCACATTGTGGTTTTAATTTGCATCTTTCCGATGGCTAATGATGCTGAGCAGTCTTTCATGTGTCTCTGGGCCCTCTGTATGCCTTCTTGGAGAAGTGTCTGTTCAGGTTCTTTGCCCATTTTTTAATTGGGTTGTTTGTTTTCCTGGAGTGGAGTCATGTGAGTTCTTTATATATATTGGAGATCAAACCCTTGTCTGAAGTATCATTTACAAATATATTTTCCCATATGTTTGGTTACTTTTTCCTTTTCCTGATGTTTTCTTTAGCCATGCAGAAGCCTTTTATTTTGATAAAGTCTCATTTGTTTATTTTTTCCTTTATGTCCCTTGCTCTAGGGGGCATTTCAGGGAAAATATTGCTGCATGGAATATCTGGGATTTTCCTGCCTGTGTTCTCCCTCTAGGATTTTTATGGTGTCATGACTTATATTTCAGTTTTTTATCCATCTTAAGTTTATTTTTGTGTATGGTATAGGTTGGTGGTAGAGTGTTTTTTGTTTTTTTGTTTTGTTTTGTTTTGTTTTGTTTTGTTTGCATGTAGCTGTCCAACTGCCTGACACCATTTGTTGAAGAGGCTACTTTTACTCCATTTTATACTTCTGCCCCCTTATCAAATATTAAGTGACCATTGAGACTTGGATTTATTTCTGGGCTCTCTGTTGTGTTCTATTGATCCATGTGTCTGTTCTTGTGCCAGTAACAGACTGTGTTGATTACTGTGGCCTTGTAATATAGTTTGAAGTGTAGTACATCACATAAACAAAGGAAAGACAAAAATCACATGATCATATCAATAGATGTGGAAAAAACATTTGGTAAAGTACAGCACCCATTTATTATAAAAACTCTCAGCAAAGTGGGAGTAGAGGGAGCATAATAAAGGCCATATATGAGAAACCTACAGCCAATATCATACTCAATGGACGAAAACTAAAAGCTTTCCTACAAGATCAGAAATAAGACAAGGATGACTACTTTCACGACTTCTATTCAACATAGTATTGGAAGTCCTAGCCTCAGAAATCCGATAAGAAAAAGAAATAAAAGGCATCCAAATTGGAAAGGAGGAAGCAAAACTGCCATTGTTTGCAGATGACATGATAGTGTACATAGAAAATCCTATAAACTCCACCAAAAAAGTGCTCGACCTAATAAGTGAATTTGGCAAAATAGCAGGATACAAAGTCAGTATTCAGAAATCGAAGGCATTTTTGTACACCAACAACGAAATATCAGAAACAGAAATTAGGGAAAAAAACCTCTATTTGCTATAGCAACAAGAAAAATAAAGTAACTAGAAATAAATCTAACTAAGGAGCTAAAAGACCTGTACTCAGAAAATTACACAACACTGAAGAAAGAAATTAAGGAAGACAGAAACAAATGGAAGATGTGCCGTGTTCATGGATTGGAAGAGTTAACATCATCAAAATGTCCATACTTCCCAAAGCAATTTATAGATTCAACACAATCCCTATTAAAATACAAATGACATATTTCACAGAAATAGAACAAACATTTCAAAAATGTATATGGAACCATAAACGACCCTGGGCAGCTGCAGCAATCTTGAGAAAGAAGAACAAAGTGGGAGGGATCACAGTACCTGATAGCAAAGCAGGCTTCTTCTTCCTTCTCCTTGCTCCCTGCCCCTTTCCCTCTCCCACTCCATTATTCTGAAATACAGCTAAGTTTGGGTTTTTCCTTCCTGCTTTTTCCTCTCCATGTTTTGAGTAGCTTTTTATTTAGATGTATTTCCTCCTGCCTGTGTAGATGGCCATGTGCTGTATTCAAAGCCATTTGCACAGGATAGAATTAAGAGTAAGATACACATTCATATATTCTTAAAGAATCCCTTTCAATTTTAGAGGACTCTTTGACCCAATTGGCTAAATTTAAAAGGATGAATTTGCATGTATATTGTCTAGATGCCAGCAAGTTTTGGTTGTTGAAACTTGGAAATGTCACATTCCCTCAGAACCTTCTTAAATTTGCTGTGGGGTAGAGGGACAGAGATATGAGCTGAGGCAAGCAAAAAATATTGAAATATGTGATGTCATCAATGCAGAGAAAATCAATAACAAGAGTTTGGCCCAAAGAGTGAAAGATCATTTCTTATTATGAAAGGCTATTGCAGCATGTAACATTATAGCTGCAGTTGAGATGTGTGTACCCGTGTTGCTGAAATGTGGCTTGCTGAGGCTTGAGCTTTTGTGGGAGCTGATTCTGTCCTGCTGCTTATTCTGTGTGGGGGAAGGCTGAGGGGGTCTGTTTTTCCAATGGCTTCCTAGTTTTTCCCATCTGTATGTTTGTGGATGTGAGTGTGTATCTAAGGACTGCATAGCTTTTTTTTTCGTATATGGCTATACTGCAACTTACAAACATGTTTGTTTTGAGGCTTTTAGCTTTTATAAATAGTATAAAATGAATATCTTTTTAATATCTTTGCATTCTTAGGCAAGTTTGTATTAATATAAATTTCTAACCATGAAATTTGGGGTTAAGGGGTGTGTATCTTTAGAATTGATAGACACTGATTGCCATATTGCCTTGCAAAAAATTTTAAACTATTTCATACTGCCCATAGTTGCCTGTGAATATGCACTAGCCACCCACCCAAGTTCTCCCCCAGACACCATGTTGGAAACCAGCAAACTTTTAAAATATCTGGGAATCTGAAAGATGAAAAATGCTTTTTGGTTTGTTCTAATTTAATTATGAGTGAGATTAAGCATCATTTTGTATGTAGGTATAGTGTTTGTTCTTTTCTGTAGAGTGTATTTAATTTGCTCATTCCACACCCCACTCCTAATATTGGTCATTTTCTTAAAGATTTTTAAGATATTTTTCTTTATTAAATAAACTAACTTTGCCAAATATCTTACATACTTATTTCATTTAGTCATTTGTCTTTGAAAGGTGTATGGTTTTGCTCTATATACTTAATTTTAATGAATGGGTAAACTGATGAGAAGCTTTTTAAATATTAAAACAAACCTGTACTTGCCCGTCAACATAAGATGTTGTAGAATCTTTAGTAAACAAGGATTCCCTGTTAAACCATTATCTTAAGTAGGGCAGAGAGTGTCTGAGCCCTTTAGAATTTTTTTTTTAATCAGTATAGAAGCCAAAAGACTTACCTGGTTTATCACAAATTTTAGTCCAGTTTTACTAGTTAACTGAGCATTTAAAAATCCTTCTGAAATATACCTACAGTTGAGCTTTTTTATCCTCCCCTCCTCAACCCCCTCCCCCCCGGGTTATTAGTAGCTTCAAATTTAAATTCTTAATTGACCTTTATATATTTAATTTGTATACCTGTTGGCTTTTTATACCTGTTTGTGCTTCTGAGAACTTCCCAAATTACTATGCACAGAAGCTGTTTAACAAGTAGTTGATTACTCCCTTTTTTAAGGGGGAAAAAAACCCTGGTGTCTCAAAAGAGATTGGAACATCTCAGCTATATGCTTCAGCTTGTGCCAGAGACTTCTTGGGATTGGCTCTCCAACTTTTCTCTATCATGGATTTTTGTCATTTTTCCCCCCAGAAAGAGACAGAAATAAAATAGTTCACATGCTCATTCTGATAACCCAGGATTTGAGGGAAAGATGCCACAAATTCATTGTGATTCAGTTGATGGCAGTTCTGTGCTATAGCAGCGATGTAGTTGGACATGGTGTAGTCACGCCATGTTGGAATACCTCAAAAGCCATATTCTAGCATGTGTCTATGGCCAGAGCTAAAAATACCTAAGCTTATTATAACTGATAGGACATTTAGACAGATGCCTGGGCATATTTTCAGGTGTAAATGTAGCATCAAGCTGAGAAAAATCTAAAGGTGGTATGTAAGGCTGACTGTCATCTGCAAAAGTTCCCAGGCAAACCAGTAAAGCTCATATTTAGACTTCTGTTGTCTGTGAGGGGGAAAAAAGGGAAGTGGGGTAATATGTCTGTTACATTACTGTTGCCTACCAATTGTTAAAAAAATTTTTAGGATGAACTAGGTAACATTAGGCAAGCTGGAAATTTCTGTTCTTTGCAATTGAAGGAGAGGGTACTTTTTGAAAGGAATTTGGAAATGCAGGTATATATGACCATTATATTCTAATATTGAGCTCTTAGTCTTTGCCTAAGGCTCTCAGTGAGTCTCGTCACATATTCAGCTTATGCAGAGCCCATCAGCCATCTGTGGGCCAGGTAGAACAACCAGGTCAAGTTGTTTCTCATGTTATTCCCCAAATGTTTAGTGCATGATAATGTGTTGCCCAGTCAACAGTAGAGCTTTTATTTTAGTCGTACTCATGAAGACATGGATTGATTCTCTAATAGGTGATGCTAGTGTTCTTTGGTGTTCAGACCATTTCCGTGAGTGTATCTTTAATATTATAGCTCCCTGTTCTTCACTCAAGCCTCCAGCAGCACCATAGATACCACATCCTCACCCCAGCTTTACTTAAAGGCCTCTGCTCCATGGATGACAGCCTTACTTTCCCCGTTTTGTACCTATGGTGCTGCTTCATTCATTTCTTCCATTGTTTTGGTGGTGGGGAGAGGGGGCTGCTTCAGATGCTCATTCTGACTTGGGTCTTGTGGAATGCCGTGGTTTTAGTTTTTAAATTTTGTTTAATTTTCTGGTGGCTGATGGAGACATTGTATCAAGTTAGACCTTCCTGTTGAACTAATCATACCTTCTTACTTTCTTTTAAATAGTCCCTAAATCTTTCAGGATTAAAATTTTGGATTTTGCCCTTCTCTGCTACTCTCCCCAGCCTTACTCTAGTAGATTAAAATGAAGATAGAAAGCAGTATTTGGCATTATTTGAAACCCTTATATTTTCACTAATAACATGAAATCAGGAGACCAGTAATTTGCTGCATAGATCACACATTGAGTCCAGTGACTTTGATACATTTCTCATTTCATTCATGTCCAAGTGGAGAGAGACAGGTATGACTTGAAAATGGCTCTGGGGAAAAGTATAAGGTGCTGTGGGAGCACTCCAGAGGGGCTTCTAACTTGAACTTAGAATTGGGGGTGGCTCCAGGAAGCATGCTGTCTCATCTAAAGGGTGGATAGGAACTAGAAGGGGAGAAGAGTATTTTAAGTTGGTGAGAGAACATGGCATGCCTGAAGAATTAAAATGCAGTGGGTGGGTCATAACATGGAAGATGGCAGAGTGTCCATGGTCACTGAAGTAATGGTGATGGCTGGGCTCCAATGGGGAGAAAGAAGAACAAGACAGAAGGAAGCCTTTGGCCTAAGAGGCCTTGCTGAAGAGACCAGATAGCCCCTTCAGCATATAGCATGTTTTTTCCAGAAAGAACTGGACGTTTTCACTGTGTTTTTTTTTTCCCCTGGAAGCACTGAGTTTATCTTGTGCCTTTACCCTTTAGGTTGATTAGTTTTTTGTAAGCTCACCTGCAAACCTTTGTCACAGGGGGACTAAAATGCCCCCTGAGGTGCCTCCAGTGATGCCAGGGACATACTTCATCCCTTCCTGACTGCTGCTAATTGTATCCCTTCTCAAAGTGGGGAAGGGTTGGAGTGCAGTCAGGGCCTTCAGAGGTGGGCTCAGTTGTGGGTGACGGACTGGTGGCCATGTGCACCAGCCGCAGCAGTGAGACCTGCCTCTGTGGCAGGGGTGTGAGTGGTTGAGCATGTTGTGCGTCTGTTGTGGGAGAGTGCTTGCTCACTCTTTCTGAGGCAGGAGTCAGTTCCTTGCTGGGGAAACGCTGTTATTTCAGAGGTACCTCCAAAATGGGTAAAATTCTCCATGAAATTCTAGTTCTTAATACTTAAAAAAAAACAACACCTAACTTAAATGTAACCTTCTGCGTAACTGTTACTACTTTGACCCACTAGAGGCCCAGCATGATACAGGCTATTGCTGAATGAGTGTTACTCTGAATTATTTTACCTCAGATTATAAAGCCTCTTATAGAAGGATTATGGCTGGTCCTGCCTACTCCAGTGGATACAGAGTTAGGTACTCAGTAAACAGTGTGTCTAAACTAATAGAAGTCTGTTCACACAGGACGAAGGAAGGTGGGGGAGCTTCTTCAAGCTTCTATTAAAAATGGGTTTTGAAAGCTCTTTACTATGTCAGCTGGAACTGTCTTGCTGGAGACCGTCCCAGCCAATAACCTTTGCCTCTCAGCTGGCATTTACTTGCCGATGAGAAGCTTTATGCTAAAACCCCAAACATGCCTTGTATTTTTCTTCTAAGCCCTTTTGTCTTGCATAGCACGGACATCCATATCAAAATTGAGTGACCTATCTGGTCCCTGCTCAGTGGAATAGTCTCCAAATTAGGTGGGAATCACGAGTCACTTATTTTAAAGATTAATTGAGCATTTTACTTTGGCTTACCTAAAACTAGAAATAAAAAACCCTAACAGCTGTAATTTCAAAGAGAAGTAAAGTTTTGTTTTACAGATCAAAAACTTTCTACTTTCACCAGGTTCATCATTAAGGTTGTGTGTGTATACATGTATACTCATTCCGATTGCGTTTTAAATGATTGTGTGACAGGCTAATAAACCAAGACAAGCAGAATTGGGAAACTGAGATGGTTAAACAAGCAGTTTGCAGCCATCTAGTAAATCCTATCTTCCCGAAACCAAGGACACTTGAGAGTAATGGTGTACACTTCTCTCTAACCAGAGGGGTAAATAACTTAAATCATCCGACTCAGGGAGATAGATAGCAGAAATCCAATTAGTGCCATTTGCCAACCATACCCAGGACAGATGAAGATAAGGGAATAAATCTCATTTTGGTACATCAGCATAAAGTTGATAAATATTCTGTTGAGATCCTCCCCAAGAGTTCCCCAAAATTCCCTCAAAAGGAAGGTTCCTGCTCACGTTCCCTTGCCCAGGCACACCTGCACTATTCCCTTCCTCTTCTTCCCCCACAGGCGTTTCCTAAACTCTAAGGGACCCCACAAGGCTTGCAACCAGGGAGGAGTGGGCAGTGGCAGCTTGTCCCAGGCTAACCCCCTGACCCTGTCCACAGGGCCCTCTTTTCTCTGACTTCTCAGGGAGCCAACAGCAGCCCTACTAAGGCTCATTTCTTTCCTATAACATTTCCAGAGAGCCAAGGCAGCGTCTCTTAGACTCTCCTTTTGCTTCCAATATCCTACGTCCTTCTTTGTTTCACTGATCCTATCTTTAAAAAAACGTCCTCTCAAAATCACCTGGACTCGTGAAGTCTTTCCTACACAAGTCAAGAACCCACACACAACTGGCCAGCCCTAGGCAAAACCTACTCAGGGCAAGGTCCCCCATTCCACTAGTAACTGGAACCCTGAACTTGCTATTTGGAGTATATTTTTTAAAGAGATGCTTTGATTTAAAAGGTGGTCTGACTAGTATAACCTAAAAGCTTCAGTAAATAACTGCTTCTGAACTGCCCCCTCCTGATTCATGAGGCATAAACCTCTTATTTCCTAAAGTAACAAGAAAGACAAATTGATTTTTAGGGTAATTGAACAAAGAATTAACGGATTCATGGTGTGGCATCTTAAAGTGAATTTTATTATATGACTATAATTCCCTCAAAAGTCGAGTTGAAGGGTGGCTTTTATATAACTTTCTAAGTAAATCTTCCCAATTTGAGGGAATTTCTGGGTATTTGAAGTTACAGGGAATGGGGCTCTCATGAGGTCATTTAATCTAACCTTTGGGTTTTTGATAAATAAGTGTTTTCTAGAGTAAATGATTCCTCCCCAAAAAACATGACTAGGAGCAGTGACAAACTTTACTGGATTTATATACAGAAATTTTATTGGAGTGCTTGAGTGTCTGAGAATATATTGAGACTTTCTTTATTAAATTTAAAAAACGATTGTATTTATTTATTTTTAGAGAGAGGGGAGAGAAACATCAATATGTGGTTGCCTCTTGTGCACCCGCTACTGGGAACCTGGCTTGTAGCCCAGGCATATGCCCTGACTGGGAATTCAACCCGTGACCCTTTGGTTGGGAAGACCTCACTCAGTCCACTGAGGCACACCAGCCAGTGCTCTACTACCATCTGTTTTGATTATGCTTGGGATGTTTTGGGGATGAATATGAACTCATCCCCTTGACTGGTGAAGAAAGGCTGATTTACATACCTCTCTTAGAGTAGCTAGAATGTTCTTATCTGTGTGACATAATTGCATTAAGCTTAGCCTAGATTTATAAAAAATATATGGCTGAAGTAATATCACAAAGCATTCTTATTCAAGCTGCATAATATTCATGTTAACTTTGACCCATCATAGTATATCTTAGTTTTACAATTCATTTTTCACATTGTTTTAGTGCCAGGTGCCAACTTTCATATTTTGACATTCTTCAAATCTCAGACTTCACCAAAATCAGATTAACCTGTTCTAGCCTACAGTTCAAGAAGAGCTGGTTTGTTAATGAAATTTGTGTATGCTGAACCTTGAATTAAAATATAAATATAACTTTTTAAATATAACTTGAAGTGATAGTTGTGTTCCTTGGCTTCTCTTATTTTGGTAAAACTCCCTTAATTCCCATCATCAGTTGATGTGGAGCCTAAGAGTTGTTACGGTTATGCTTTTATGAACAAAGCCACATGGTTCCCCGTGTCCCCTGTTCTGCCTCCCCCTGGTGTATTTTCCATTTTGGGGTTTAAAAAAAAATTGATTGTTTTTTCAATGTTAACTTGAACATAAATAGCTATTGGCTATCATTAAATTTATTTGTGAATCACTAAAAGGTGCATCTCTTTTTTTTTTCCCAGGCGGGACGTAAAGAAAGAAGTGATGCGCTCAATTCTGCAATAGATAAAATGACCAAGAAGACCAGGGACCTGCGTAGACAGGTAAGCTAAAGAAAGTGCTGATTGCCTGCCTCCCCAAGTTCTCAGTTTTGTAGTTCTGGTTAAAATCTCAATAAATACTGGCCCTGACACATTTTAGAAGGGGTAAGGATTGACTTTCACAGGAAACTGACTATGTCTGTTTTGTTGCTAATAAGCTTCTAAGTGGCTAATAAAATCTCTTGGGGACCTGGACTGATATGGTCCTACTGGGATGGACTGAATAAGTTAGTTCTTGTGTGAAAAGGATGTACAGGTGAGAAAATCAATTTAAAATGACTTGGGGGCCCGTGGAACTACACCGAGACAGAAATTGCAGCCATTCATCTGACTTACCCTGTGCTGGTTACACACTCATAGTTTCCTTATATCCTCGGTGGAGATGTATTTCCAGTGCACATACGGTGAGTAGAGATATATTTGGGGTGCTCAGTTTTCCAAGTTAGTAAACAGAGGGAAGAATTTCTTCATTTAATGTTAAATAATTCAGTTAACAATTTGGAGTCATAATTGAGTTTTCATCTTTAAAAAAGGTAGGACTGAATTTATAAAACAACGTATTAAAACTTAAAAAGAAGTTGTAGTAGTAATACAATTTCCATACTTAGTGGAGAGACATTTTATTGTCATGTCTAATATAAAACAAAATGAAAGAGGGACCATATCTTTGTATTCCTTTATTGAAGTAGCATTAGAAATGGTTTTAAAGATGACCTTTTGATTTTAAAGTTCATAATATGCCAGCTCTGTTCAGATAGACCAGAAAGTGCATTTTTCCTCTCTTCTCAGTTTTATTTAGCCATTTAGACTAATTACGTATATTCCAAGGCTGTATGCCAGTTTAACTCTGAGCTGCTTTCTGTTTAGTTTATTATTCCTTTAAGATATAAGCTTCCCGATTCCTGAGAAAATTTTGCAAATCCCAAGAAAAAAGGGTATAATGTTGAAAACTGAGGTTCTGTGCAGTTCCTTAAATGATTACCTGCAATCACGTTTCCTGCGTTGCAGATTGTATAACTGCATGGGTTACGTGGGGAGGGGGTTGTCCTCATATTAAGTGCAGCCAAGCTATCATAAGCTTCCATTAAATTTAAAAGTACAGAAGAAAAAAGCAATCCAGCCTCTTGTTAGAAATCAAATCAAACTTTTACAATTTAATTATTAGCTTCGCAAAGCTGTCATGGACCACGTGTCAGATTCATTCCTGGAAACCAATGTTCCACTTTTAGTATTGATTGAAGCTGCAAAGAATGGAAATGAGAAAGAAGTTAAAGAGTATGCCCAAGTTTTCCGTGAACATGCCAACAAATTGATTGAGGTAAGTGTTTTAGCAGTTTCTTTAACTGTAAGTAATTTAATAGAGTGTGGTGATTTTTAGTCACATGATTTAATCAGCTAAAAATTTTAGGGGATCACCTAATATACAATATGTTTAAGATGAAAGTCTTTTATTACTACTTAACATCATCTAAAAACACCATTTTGGTCAGTTTACATTAATTATGCACAGGATTAAACATGGATAGTTCCTGTACTATAAACTTAACATCTCTATTTAATGTTAATGCTAATAAAGATAGATAATGATGTTGGTGAAACTCACAAGACACTGCCAAAGGGAGCAGCAGCTAGAAGATGGAGCTCAAGAATCCCACCGCCTGAGTTTGCGTCCTGGCAAATTATTGGGTAGGCCAAAATGTCCGTTGTGTTTTTTTCTGTAAGATAAAAGACACATTTTTCATTTTCACCAATAACTTTATTGATTTGGATATATTGAGTATGTTGGCTATATCCCACTATTGGTTTCTAGTGGGTAGTGATCAGGGGTGCTACTAAATGTCTTCCAGTGCATAAGACAGCCCTACAGCAAACTTACTTGCTTAAAATGTCAGTAGTACCAAGAAACTTCGCTAACCACTTTTGACACATTCAATCAGTTACAGCACCTCCTCCATACATTGCACAAATCATTTTTTGTGTTTCAGTCAGATTTTTACCTTTCTTGAAATAATAAAGCATAATTGCACTGGAAATGTTGCATATGTTCTTCCATCTTCAGTATTAAAATGGCTGCACAAAAATTCACCAATTTTGATAATTTTTAGCAAAATGCAAGCTGATATGACAGCTGTCACAATACAGTCTTAACAAAATTGTTTCAGATGAATATAAAGACAACCAAGCACTACTAGACCCATCCTACGGAAAAAAATTAACAGTTTTTGGCCAGCTTAATACTTACTCCTGCCCTGAATTCCCATTTCTTGTCTGTAAAATATGGATGCTGATAATACCTATCTTGGAATTATTTTGAGGTCTAAAACAGATGATGTGTGTCAGGTGCTTAGCACTTGCCTGAGATACAGACTCAGCCCAATCATTTTGTTTTAAAAATTAAAGACACTGAGCCCTAACATGCTGCTAATTCAGTGTGTTTGAATAGTAGAAATCTGTATGTAAGTGGTTGGTTTGTAAGAAGAAATAGGAGTGAGTTGCTATTTAATTTCCAGGTAAGTCTTGTTCTTACCTTTTGTTAACTGAAATTATGCTATTGATTGATTTATTAATTATGATTTTATTTCAAAAATTTGACACATAGTAAGCATATACCCAAGTTATTTGATGTTATAACCTAATGTAAAACATCTAATATTTGAAAAAGATTTCATAGACCATTTGGTTAGTCATTATATAAGAACAGGAAATGGGGCTTTTATGTAAAAATCTATGTCCTATATGTTTGAATTTATAGTGACATTAGTCCAATTTAATACTATAAAATATTCCAAGGAAAACAACAGTAATCACATTAAATGCATTACTAATTTTACATCTAGTTTTCTTCTAACATTATGGATTAATTATGTACATAATACATAGGTCAGTCTGCTGTTGAAGTTAATGATTCTAGCATTTGGAATTAAAATTGGAAGAATTTCATTTTCTGTCTCCATTAAGCATAATCTCGTTCACAAGAGTTACATGGCAGCATGAGGTGTAACCTCCTTGAAGACAAAGATTGTCTTCAGGAGGCCAGCCTCAGTAAGTAGCTTGCATATTAGAAAGTGTGCCTGTGAGGCAGGAAGCAAGGACACTGCCTGCCCTTGAGTAACAGGTTCCAGTAATGGCATGGGAAGGGTGCAGTGCGGCAGCTGGATCTCAGCAGGAAGCCCTGGTCTGTACTGCAGCTGGAGGGCCCTGTGGGCCTTCCCTGTCATCCTCAGCCTCTCTAGCCAATGGAGCTGACACTTGCTGAGTACCTACTGAGTACCATTTATGTGCAAGTACAATGTACTTTCCACAACAACATTTCTCAGGTTAGGAAACTACGGTTTAGGGTTAAATAACTTGGCCTAAAGTCCCCAGGCTTGTATCCCTGCAACAGTGAGGGCTGTGCCGCTTGAACTTACTGGTTTAATGGACAGCCTTTTGCCCAATGAGAAGCATTATATGGGCCTTTGGAGACCTTGCTCCAGGAGCTTTGTCAGTGGTTATTTATACTTTTTATTTCATTCTGAACATCAGTAAGCAGGGGCCCCTTAGAGTTCAGAGTTTGGTGATCCCTCTCTCAACTTGGTTCTGACCCCTTTCTTACCTCTCTCCCCTCTCTATACCCTCACTCCCTCATCCCCCACACAGATGTATGTATTGAAGTGCTTTTCATTTCTTGAGTCATAACCAAAGGCTTTGTAGCACCATTCTGCAGTTAATTACATTTAAGGTGATAGAGATACTAGGATGCATATGTACATGAAAAGGAAATGAGTGTTTAAAGTGTAAAAGCAGCAAGAGATAAGAAGTTACCTACAGGGGAGTTCCCACAAGACTGTCAGCTGATTTCTCAAAAGAAACTTCACTGGCTAGAAGGGATTGTAAGAAATACCCAAAGCCATGAAAAGCAGGGACCTACAGCTGAGATTGCTTTACCCAGCAAAGCTATTGCTTAGAACCAAAGGGCAGATAAAGAGCTTCCCAGACAAGATAAAACTAAAAGAGTTCATCATCACCAAACCATTATTATATGATATGATAATGGGACTTACTTAAGAAATAGAAGATCAAAACTATGAACAATAAATGGCAAGAAGAACAAAGACAGAATCATGATATAGAGAATGTTTTGATGGTTGCCAGATGGGAAGGGGTATGGGGAAATTGGTGAAGAGGTAAGGGGATTGAGAAGTACAAATAGGTAGTTACAGAATAGCTATGGGGATGTTACAGAATAGAAATGTAGTAGCCAAAGAACTTACACCCATAACCGGTGGACATGAACAGTGGTGTGGGGATTGCCTGAGGGAGTAAGGGGTGCTGTGTGGAGGGGGAAGATCAGGACAACTGTAATAGCATAATCAATAAAATAGAATTAAAAAATAAAATCCTGAAATACAGTTGTCGATAACTACCTGGAGTTACCACAGCTGCAAGTTTGGAGGTTCCCCTGGTCACCCACACTTCTAACTAATAGGTTACAACTTTTGAGGGTTCCCATGACCCATTTCAATTTCAGTAATTTGCTATTAACTCATAGAACCCAGAACAGTGATATACTACTTACGATTATGTTTTATTGTAAAGAATAAAAATCAGGAGCAGCCAAATGAACAGACACATAGGGTGAAATGTGAAAAGGCCTTGTTTAAAAAAAAAAAAAAGACTATTCAGCCAAGTAAATGTGAAAATCTAATGGCTTTATTAAGTGATTCATGAGTCAGGCAGCATCCCACCTAGCAACTAGAAGGGCACTCTCGGGGTTGTACAAAATGGAAGTGTTTTATAGGAGAGAGTGGGGATAAGGGTGCTCTTAACAAAAGAAAAAAGGATTATTTTGGGGTGAAAGAGAACCCAAAGCAGATTGCTACTTCTTTGGGGGGGGCAGTGTGGTGAAGGGTCCACATGACAGACAGATTACCTCATTGGTGAGAACACAGACTGGTTAATTAAGATGGTTTCTGGGAGAGGTTGGAATTGCAGTTAAATCTAGGTTTGGTATCATGGGCTTTTAACCCAAGTGATGCCATTTTGAGCCTGTGGTTTTCCCTTTGTCTCAAAGATGGAGTTTTCTGCGCTCTACCCATTGAATCAGAGCACTTTACCCTCCTGGCACGTTGACAATTCAACAACCAGGGAGCTCCACTGAGTCTGTGTCCAGAGTTTTTGTTGGGGTTTCATTATGTAGGCGTGATTGATAGAATCATGATTTAATTGAACCCAGTCTCCATCTTCCCTTGCTTCCCTGAAGCCTGGGTTCTCCTGAATATCCCAGTCATATAATCACTTGGTTGACACAGTGGTCTGCCTCTATCCCCAGTCAGCCATTAGTATAACATATATCTAGGTGCCCCACCCGGGGTTACCTCATTAGTATAAACTACCTGGGCCAATGAAGAATAACAAAGACCCTCCTATGACTACTGAGTTCCCAAGGATTTAGAAGTTTCCTCCCAGGAATCTGGACCTAAGACCAAATATACCTTACTATCCAACATCTCCCAATCTCAATGGTACCTGGTTTTCAGGTACCTTGCTATGCAGCCATACATACACACTGCATGAAAGAGGTAGGACAGTGCAGGTCTGTGTCTTGCAGCTTTCTGTAGATCCTATCTGTGGCCATTTACTGAGTGACCTTCCACTTCTTTTATTTGGTATTCCTTGCATTGTTTGAGCTTTCCCTTTCTCTGAACACTCTCCCCTTTGGAAGCCAGGTTTTCTGTCCTTTCCTGGGGATTGGGTCCATCTGTTTACACTGCAGTGAGTGATTCTTAACCTCACAGAATCTGTGATTCTCACTCTGGCGTGTAAATTGTCACTTAATCTTTTCTTGGACTCCTTCTGTACTGGGAAACTCCCTCCCTGTAGATACTGAAGATGTGGTATGGAAAAAGTTTATAAAATGTACATTCTTTGTGCAAATCTTCACCTTTTTAAAATGTGTGGCTAATGAAAATTTTAAAAATTCTTATGTGGCCCACACTGTGTTTCTGTTGGACAGCACTGGTCTGGCTGATTTGCTCAGGCTTTCCAGAGGCTCTCTTCATTCTTCCTCTTCTCTGAACACCAGCCGCTAGCCAGCGCTCCTCGAAAGCCTGCTCCAGGGACAGGCGCACCGAGGTAGAGCAGCCCCGGCCTCCGTCATTCTGGAAGGAGGCTCTGACCAGTGGGTCCCAGGATGGCTTTAGCGGGGTAGTGGCTTCAGTTGTTGATTCCACTGAGTTCACAGTTAGTCAGCTCAGGGTTTTTCCTCCCGAGGTGCTGCTGCCGAGTCCCCTCTATCCATTCCTGTCTGTGTGGGTATGGTTGTTGCTTGGGTCTCTGGTGGTTTTGACAGTCACCCAGTTTAAACTTCTTAAATTCAGTTTAGTGTTTCATCCTATCAGGATTGCTGCTGTTAGTATTATTAATGGCCCCTTCCAAACTGTGTCCTTCCTTCTCCCTCCCTCCCTCTCTTCCTTCTTTCCTTCTTTTTAAAATAAGTGTATCTTTTCTCCTTTATTCAATCATGTTTAGAAAATTGCCTAAGACAAGGCATAGGATAGAACCTTTCAGCTTGCTACTAGAAATCATTCTCTTGATTGAACTGTTTTTTTTTGTATAGTTGGCCTTTCAGGCAGTTAAGAATCCCTTTATTTTTATCTTGCTTTCTAAGTTATCTAGATAAAACATGTCCACACTGTTACCCTCATGTCCTTTTCAGTATCTTTCATGCTTACCCCATTAAAATTGGGGTAACTGTAGGAAGCGTAATTTCTGTATGCTATTTTTATGCTATATAGCCTTTTTTGTAGATCCAGCTTGCCTGTCTGCTTCCCAGAGCAACAGATACTGTTCATGTGCTGTCCAGTAATTTCTTCTCTCCTTCCCACCCTCACCAGTCTTCCCCATGAACACTTCGAGGCTGTTGTATATCAAATAGCTGCTCCTTGGGGTTAGATGAACTCCTCTCACAGCTGCTTCCTGAAGGGTGTAGTCTGATTTATTGGGTGTTAGAAAATGTGCTCTTCAACACTGAAGTGAAGCCAGGCTTCTCTCTAGAACCATTTGGTGATGCTGTGTGATTGCTGCAGCAGGGACCTAGAGGCACGTAAAACTTGGAGCAGCCAGTTTGCCCAGGGTTGATCTTTGGCAACATTGCTAGGCTCATTTGCCCAACTGAAAGCATCTCTGTGCAGCAAGGTGCCGAGGAGAAAAGATGAAAGTGTCGGTTTAGATTAGGTGCAATTTGGGGACACTGCCATTTAAAAAATATGGCTTTAAAAAAAAACTGTAAAAGAAATACAAGTTTGGCCCTGGCTGGGTAGCTCAGTTGGTTAGACCATCATCCAGCCAAAGTTGTGGGCTTGATCCCTGGTCAAGGCACATACAAGAAACAACCAGTGAATGAATGCATACATAAGTGGAATGACAGATCGATGTTTCTTTCCCTCCACCCTCTTTCCTCTCTCTTTCTAAAAATCAATAAATAAAAATTTTAAAAAAAGTTCATTTTAGAAAATTTGTGAAATAAATCACAAAGAAAAAGGAGTAAAACTTTGGAGTAGATTCACATTTATATGTGGGTGTTTTTCTTAAATGATTGTATTTATTTTTAGACAGGAGAAGGGAGGGAGAAAAAGAGGGAGAGAAACATTCCTGTATGGTTGCCTCTTGTGCACCCCCAACTGGGGACCTGGCCCATAACCCAGACACGTGCCCTTGACTGGCAATCAGACTGGTGACCTTTTGGTTCACAAGCCGGTGCTCAATCCACTAAGCCATACCAGCCAGGGCTATTTGGGGGGGGGGGGGGGGCGGCGGTTTTAAATGATATGTAATATTGATATCATACCTTTTTTTTGAGGCAAATGGTTATCATAACGTGTTATGATACAATTTGTTTTTGCTCTGCTTATTATCTCACATCCATTTCATTGTGTTATAAAGTACTCATTTATAGTGTGTATATTGATTGCTTACTAGTCCCTTTATTTAACCAGTCCCCTACTATGAGGCATGTAGGTTATTTAGGTTGTTTTCGTCTTTTACATATAAAAGTATGATAAACACCGTTGTATTTTTTTATTCGCCATCACCCCATTTATGAGTTTAAGCCAAAAGTATGGGAGTTATCCTTGATTCTTCTTTTTCACCATTTATTCTTCATATGGCATATTTCATTCACAAGTCTCCATAGCATTCTTTTCTTTATTTCCGTGGTCACCATTCTAGTCCAAGCCATCATCTCTCACTGGACTTGGCAAGAGTCTCCTAATCAATTCTTTTGATTTCACTCTTGTCCGTCTCTAGCTTCTTCTGTAAAAGCATAATCTGATCAAATCAGATCATGGCATTCCTTTGCTTCAGGATCCATCAATATTACCCTTCTCACCACCACTTTCCGTGGCATATAGTTGCACTTGGGATAAAAATCCTAAAATCCAGATTCTTAACCATGGTCCATAAGGTACCCTGCCTGCCTTTCCAAATGCCTATTGTCCTGTCTCTCCCTTCTAGTTCCCCCGTGCTAGATAGACTACTTCTTTCTCTTTGACCATAACCATATCACCACCTTGTGTCCTCTGCACTCCCTGGGCCCTCTGCCTGGAATGACCTGCTCACTTCTCATCATAGAGGTCTCTACCCAGATGTTACCTCTGCAGAGGGGCGTTCCTGATCCCTCCAAATTCCCTCCACCCCACACTCCACCGTATTTTCTTCCTGTCATCTGATTTACACCCCACATAACACTTTCCACTTTCTGAAGTTACTGGGTTTGCCTTGTTTTCTTCTCTGTTCCCATATCATAATCCAACAGAATGTTAAATTCTTTGGGAATATGGGCCTAGAACAGTGCCTGGAGCATAGTAGGTCCTCAATAACTATTAGAGGAATGAATCTGATCTCAAAGGTAAAAAACATTAGAGTTACCTAGGCACTTTCAGGTTCCTGGGCCACCAGCCCCAAAGATTCGGATTCAGTGATCTGAGGAATGTACTTTGAGAAATTCAGAGCTTTACCTTAGGACTGAACGTCATTGCTAGTGAGCTTTGCCTTTTTCTGAAGTATTTGTAATGTTTCTTCAAAAGAGCGTCATTCTGTACAATGTGTACATGAGATGAATTGTAAGATCTTTTAGGATGTAGAGATGGGAAAATTTTGGAAACTTTTTAAAGATGAGTTGACATTGATTTGAGCACTATTTTCTTTTGCTAGAACAAAGCTTTCAAATACCTATAGCAAGCTTTTCAAAGTGGAAGGAGAATAAATTGTAATAGGTTTTTGTAAAGTTCCTAAAATCTCCCAGTCACTGTTCTGGGCACTAAGCACATAGCAGCGGATGAAACAAAACCCCTGCCGTGCAAAGAACCTTATACTAGAGAGAGGCAATCAAAATATTTATATAATGTATATTTTTTGTATAATGTGACACAAATGGTGCTGAAATTATATGTGAAAAAAGTTATACATTTTATCAGCATTTAAAAGGGGAGCTGAGCAAAAGCTGTTATTTAAACAGCATTTTAATACATGACCAAAATAAAATTGGAGCAGATGTGTTGGCACTTGCTAACTTGGTTTTTGGAAGTCTTATTTATTGCTTTAATAGAAATACTTTCCCCTTAGACCAGATAAAATATAAAACAGTAATGCTTTAATTTGGAGTGTCATATAAAGTTGCTTCAAATGTATTAATAGTTTTTAAGTAGTCTTAGGAATAACACCCACTTAGAAATGGAAACCTATTATGGTGTCTTCTTTGTATAGCACATTATGGAAATACAGGATTAGTCTTGAGAATAAAAAGGGCATACCGACTCTGAAGTTTTACGAGCAGAGCGGATTTCTCCAGACCCTGTCTGTGCACAGTGTTGAGAAGGCTGTGTGGTGCTGGCTGCCTCTTGGATCCTTATTAAGTGACTTTTGTGATTTTACTTGAAAAAGCAAATTAACAGTGTTTGCTGTGAAGTTACTTTTAACTTATTTTCTGAGAATCTGGCTAATACCTCTGGCTGCCTCACACCACAGTTGTCAGTGGAATCCAGTACCTCCGTACATATTGAAGGTGTTGCAGTCCCTTTTCTTAAGTGAAGGGTGCGTAGAGGTCGTGTTGTTCAAGGCCAGTGAGTTAGGGGAGCAGGAGCTGAGGTCAGCGTTGGTGAGCTGGGTATCATTCTCGTCACTCTTCTCTGCCTTTCTGGAGGATAGACAGCACTGAGAGCTTTGCTTTCCTCTGTATATAAATGGCATGGCTGTGCTGCAGGAAGTGGGATGCCTTTTATACTTGACTGTCACATACCACAGTAATGATTTATGTTGCTCTTTAAAGTGTAGAGGTGAAAGTATATTGAGGTGAAAAATTTATTTTGTTGCGAAATACTAACTTTTTGTCAACAATGTAACACACATATATCCTTTTTAATTGCTTCATTCTTTGCCCACGTCCTTTGGCTGTGAGCCGATTAATAACTAAAGAACAATCAGTTTTCTCTTTTAATTTTTCTCTCTTCTGAGTCCTTTTTTAGTTTCATGAATTGAGAGTGAAATAGGAAAAACTGCATTTATGAAATCTTGCCTATAAAAACTATGTGTCATTTAGTATCCCTTTCCCTTTAGTTCCAGACATTGTATTAAAATAGGCCTCTTATTACTTGCTACAGTAAGATATCTTGTTCATTGCCTTGTGAGTTAAGAACCAAAATGTAAATGTAACTGGTATGCTGTTGAGCTAGATTATCATTACTTGTGGGGCTCCCTGCTCTCCCCCCAAGTATTTCCCATTATCCAGGACTTCATAGGGTACGACTTTATTGGCTTGAAATGTGTTTTAACTGCAAATTGAATGATCTGCATTTTAACTTTTATTCTGTGGTGTGCTGATAATGTGTAGTAAAGTGGCCTTGAAGAAGGCTCTGTGAGAAGCATTTGAATTAAACACTGACCTTACATGATCTACTTGTGACACCTTGGGTGTTTTCTTTGTGCCTCTGTGTAATACTGTAGGATGAAATTCTTGCAAATAACAAATTAAATGAAGGTTCAACTAAAATTTTTAGGACGGTAGGATGTTTGCATGAAAATAGTCAGGTGTTCTTGGGTGTTACGCTGACCTTCAGCACCAAAAGAATTTTCTAAACATACTAAGCTTGATCTTCTCATATTTTCAGAGGTATTTCAGATTAATGGAACTGTGTGAGACAAAAGTCTTGACTTACTATTTCATCTTACCCCCTAACAAGTGTTTTTGGCTAAATTTAACCACCTTGTCAATTTTGGGGATGGTCAAGTGAAGGCAGTGGATGAACCTTGTTCTCATGGAGCATCAGGATTCTTTTCTGTTGAACCGTTGGTAGGAATGATTAAGGAAGCACTCTGCCTGGCATTGGCCCTGCTTCAGAAGAATGTAGGCCTCCTATTTCCTCATCAGTAAAGCTGATGAACTAATGTTTAGACAGGTACCTGTTTAGCTTTACTGATAGATTATTCAGGTAGTTAGATAATAGGGGACTTTTATTTTTTATATTTATTTTTTTTAGAGGGAGGGAAAAGGAGGGAGAAAGAGGGAGAGAAGCATCAGTGTGTGGTTGCCTCTCATGCGCCCCCAACTGGGGACCTGGCCTGCAACCCGTCATGTGCCCTGGCTGGGAATCGAACCAGTGACCCTTTGGTTCGCAGGCCAGCACTTAATCCACTAGAGCCATACCAGCCAGGACAAAAAATACAGAACTGTTAAAGTAGTATATATGATACCATGTAAATGGAAATGATTATAGCATCATCTGGGTGGTGATCTACAAATGAAAGCCTATTATTTATTAAACAATAGCCATATTGTTTAAAATAGTTGATGTTTTAGTAAATTCACTATTTCTAATCCTTGCTAGAGATACTTATATTTATATCTTGCTGCTTCCTAAAATTAGATTTGACATAACTTATTTAGGACAAAAACATGAAATAAGGTAGAGGTAGAAAATCAGAATTGATGAAAAGAGTAATAGACAATTAAGAGCTATAATTGTCATGCGTGAGTTTGGATTTGGCACTGCATTGCCTGGTAGCAAGGAGAAAAGGATGAAACACAAGTAGTTGTCATTCTTGTCTTTAGAGTGGAGGAAGGATGTCCATTTTCTTCATGAAAAATAAGCCTATTCTGAAAATAAAGTATAAAAAAGAATTCTTACATGGGGCTTTTCTGTAAGAAACAGTGAAGAGATGGGGTCCTCAACATTTTAACATACAGTGACAAATTCCACATGATTTTCTTTTTTTCTTGTAAGTTCCTTCGAAAAAAGCAAAATCATAACATTGTGTTCCTACTGAGTTGCGGTCCCTGCAGCTATGACCTAGTCAGGGACTCGCCCAGCACGTGGCCTTGAGCTCCCCAGTGGCAGTATTGGGAGGGCAGGGCGCTGCGAATCTGTGCTTCACGTGCTTTTTCCTGATCACCCCAGCATAGCTTTCTCCTTTCTTCTGAAAAATAATGTTCAGTCTTTGTTTTTTTGTTTTAAATGTACTTTGTAAAGAGCATATGTTTAGTTATCATTATTCAGTTTAGCACAGTTTATTTTTTTCTGTTAGAGTTTAGTACATACACATTCGTTATAGTTACGACATTGGATTCATTTTTACCACTGAGTTTGTTCTCTTTCTCTTTGACCCTCTGCTTCTATCTTTCCCTTTTCGGACTGGTTGAGACTTCCCACCTCCTTTTTTATTACCCCCCTTCCCCATTTGGAAATCATATACTCTCTGTTTTATTAGTAGTAACTCTGGATATTTTAGCATGCATATTCAACTCAGAGATTAAGATTAATCAACTCAATATCTTTCCTTTCTGAAATAATATAGGAATCTTAGAATACTTTAACTCTATTCTCCAACTTAAATACTGTCCAGTATTTTGGTTCTCTTTATTTATAGCCCCCTGAGTTAGACACGATTGGTATTGCCTTATTCATTTTTTCAACTTTGCATAAATTTTATCTGATACCATATTTTCATTGCTTCCCATTTCTTCTTGCATGTTAAACCTTCCTCTGGGGTTATGTCCCTTCTTTCTGAAGCATATTCATTAGAAACTTTTTTAGTGGGCATGGGAGAGGGATATATCTGGAGTAAATGCTCTCAAGTTGTTTTTGTTTTAGTTTTGTCTTTATGTCTTTCTTGTGCTCTAATTCTTGAAAAAATAGTTTCATTGTATTTATAGTTCTAGGATAGATGCTTCCCCCCTCCATCCACCACCTCAGTGATTTGAAGATTATTTCTCTATTTCTGGCCTCCATGGTTGCAGTTGAAAAGTCAGCAGTCAGTCTCACAGAGCTTTCTTAATAGATAATTTGTATTTATTTCCTGGCTGTTTAAAAATCTTGTCTTTGTTGTTCTAATGCTCTACTACAGTGTATCAGAGTGTGGATTTCTTTTTACTTACCATGCTTAGAATTTGTCTCCCTAAATCTAAAATTTAGATTTCATTCACTCTGAAAAAATTTTATTGCTGTTATTTCTTTCAGTATTACCTCTGTTCCATTCTGTCTTTCCTCCTGAAATTTCTCATGGTTGAATAGTAGGCCTTCTGAATTTATCTTGCATTTCTTTTAATTTTTCATATTGTGAAAATTTCTTTTTCTTTTTTTTTAATCTTAAGTTTGACTTTACAGGTTAATAATTCTCTCTTTGCAGCACTGTTTTCATCAAGATTATTTTACATTTCCAAGAGTGCCATAAGTTACTACTTTTCTGTCAAAGCTCTATTTTGATTCTTCTCAAATCTGTCTAGTATAATTTTTCTGATGTATTCTTTCCTTGTCTCTACTTTGTATACTTTTTAAAATTCCTGTTAACATAAGAAACATCTTTTAATATTCCATTTTTGATCATTTGAGTATCTGCAGTCATTGTGGACCTAATCACTCAATTCTTTAGCCTACTCTTGCCCAAGATGGCTTATTTCCTTGTGTACTTTCTGCACTTTTTATTGTGAATTCACATCCTGGTATTTTGCATATAGGAATTCTTTGAGGCCTGGGATTAGATTACCTTTCATCAGAGAATTTCCATTTACATTTGCTTTTGCCAGTTGTTTAGGGGTACCACTAATACATGACCTCCTAAACCTAAACGCTTTTGGGGCCAAATAAGTAATTTCTATATCTGAACCCCTGTGGAGGACCAGCTTGTGGTTAGAATTTGGGAAGGGAGACCTTTTCTTCTCTTTGAGTGAATGCTTAGAGCTTACACTGGCAAGTATCTACTATTTCCCTCTTCATGGGGACTGTGTTGTTCATTCACTCTTATCACTAAGGCTTTTGGCTTTTGGCTTTTGGCCATCCCAGCTGTGTGCAGAGCCTGTGATCTGAATTGAAGGTCATGGCCTTGGTCCATTAAAAACACAAGTTCTGACCACAGAATGGTACATACCCTATTCCCCTTGCCCCCACCCTTATCCCAAATAAACCCTGTTTTCAGTGCTTGCTTAGCTCTCTGAATTTCTGCTTTCTCTTTTCTAGCCTCTGATAATTTCCTCTAATTACTCATCTGCTTAGCCCTGAATTTTTTTTTAATAGCAACATTGAGATAATTTATGTATGATAAAATTTAGCCATTCTAAGTATACAGTTCAGGGATTTGTTACTAAATTTACAGGACTACATAACCATCACCACAGTCCAGTATGGAACTTTTCTGTCGCCTGCGCACACTTCTTTTTTTGGTAACATGTCTTGTTCCCCCTTAGAAGACAACCAGCACCCTCCCCTGGAAATTGGGAAGGTGGGTGCTTACCCTTTGTTCCATCGTCATTTCCCCTGTGGGCTTGGGAGTGATTGTTAGACATTCCTTGAGTGGTTTTGAAATTTATATGACGTACAGTTGGGATATCTCAGATATATGACAAGTTTAGAAAAGTTGAGTTACCGTTATTTTAGAATTTTTGAGAGTTAGACTCAGTCATTTTAAAGAAGAAAATTCAGGCTGTAGTAACCTGACCCAAGGCTACATGGCAAGTGACGTAGGTTTTGAGCTTCAGCCTTGCAATCTGCTTCTCAGGTTGTGATGTTGCCACTCAGATTTAAAAGACGCCTTTTCCACAGCTCTTCTGCGTATTTCACTCCACAGAACAGGAATGACTTTGTCATGAGAGTAAGTCATTAATTTATGGCCAAGAGCAGAATTAGTCTTGTCTTCCTTTAGAGGTTCCAGAGTAAGGGGCAGTGTTGCACTTCAGCCAAATGCAAAACCATGAACACTTACCTGAGGGCAGTGGGAACAACTCATGTATGGTTTAAACAACTCTGCACTTTACTTAAAGTCATCAGCACATACTGTATAATAGAAGAAAATGGTCATAATGGGATATTTTTCTACTATAGAACTTTGTTTCATAAATTTTATTTAAGTAAAAATCTAGTGTGCAGGTAGAGCTTTTCTAAATCTCTGAAATGTTATCTTTCTGTCATGTGCAGATGTCATATTTGTTGATCTGACACAGCCTCACTGTGACAGCCTCTTTCACAGCACAGACTGTTCCTGGGCTCCTCCTGAAACCTGCAGCAAACTAGAGCTGTTTTTTATTAGGGAGTTGCAAGCTTTCCGAAATGTTCTGCTCCTTAACATGGTGCAGACTCACATGAGTTAGGCAGAAGCAGTGCAGTAGAGGCACTGGTCACTCTTTCATGATGTCAGAGCCAGTGGTCATTGTGTCGGTTCTAGCCCACTCCTTGGATTAGCAGGCATCAAAGACATTTACTTTGTTAATAGTACCTCAAGTTACTGTGATAGCAAAGACAGAATAATTTATTCCCAGAACAACTGTAGAGATACTGCTCAGCGCTCTACAAAGTCTCAGCTCAGCCAGGTTCTCTGGAAGTTAGCTGCTCTGGGTGTTTTTAATTCAAACTTCAGAATCTTCAGTCTCTGTATTAACTGCCGTCCCAGATTTTTAGAGTCCAGAAGGAGGCATTTAGGAAGCCCTTCCCCTCACCCTGAGCTTTCCCTGTAGCCTGGCACTAATATACAAGGTTAGCCCTCAGAGAACTATGGTCGAGAGGCTGCATTTGCACATTTTTCATTGTTAGAAGTGAGTAGCCTTGTCTCTGGAGTGTGAATTGAGCGTTCATCTGGAGAAGACTGTTAGTGACAGGTGTCTGCTACTTCCTCCCAGGCCGGGCAGGGTGGCTTCCTGAAACAGGCAGTGTACCTAACATTTTAAAGCAAAGAGCTAGTCTTCCCTAACCTGTGTTTTGTTAGGATTATTAGGAAATAGGAAAGGTGGTTTACCAAAGTCAGCCATTTCAGCCTCAGCCATACTATTAGTAGATAGTACTTTATACAGTTTTTTGCTCCTTCATTTAAATATTTTTCTGGGGTTTTCATATTCATGCAATTGGGAGAATATAAATAGAAATGAGATTATATGAATAGTGACTAAGGTGTGGAAGACAGAAACACAGTGGCAAACCTTTCCACATCTGACATTTGGCTGGCTTCCTAAGTGGTGGGGGTGGGGTGGGGGTGCTGGCATTTGTTTGCTCAGCTCACAGGGACCTCCGTTAGTCCCGGCTGCTAGTTCGGTGATCAGCAACACATTTTGTATTTGGTTTTCAAAACCCCCTCTTAGGGCATGAACATACCTAATTTAAGCTTTCTCCTTCATTATAGCACCAAAAAATGTGCAATTGAGGGGTAATGTTTTTTTTAAAGTCTTCCATAAAATTTAGCTTAGGCCATATTTTGTGGCAATTTTTAAACAAATAAGGATCTACAGTCAGCTCTATTGATTGTCATGATGAAAAGTCCCTCTTGGCTCAGGTCCAGTTGACATCAGAAAGTAGAATTATAATCTTCAGGGAGAATAAATGTCATTTCTTTATGTGATTTTGAAGGCCACTAAACATTAAAGACCTAATTTTCAGTTTCCTTCCATTTTATTTTTAAACTGCATGTTCATTCTTTTGTTTCTTCTTGTGATTAGACAGTACAGGATTCTGATAGTTTAGCAGTCTTGCAGAAAGCTGTTAATGCCTAACTGTAACACAGCAAACAGCTATAGTAGTATATATTTTTCCTTGTGTCTTTATGTGCTTAAGTTGGGTGGAGAAGTGAAAAATCAAAGGTTATTGCCGTTGCCCTTGTTTACTCTGGCATTTAAATTCTTGGAAATTGCCTTTGGTATTCTACTGCCTATGCCTCTGTCATTCATAACTGAGTTTGCAACTGGGGGAAAGATGTGTCTCAGCCCCACGTAGTCATTTGGTCTGTGGCATTACTAATGGAATTTGCAAGCTTACCATTTAGTCATTTGGTCTGTGGAATTACTAATGGAATTTGCAAGCTTACCATTAAAAAGTGGTAACAGTCACTATAGAGCACTACAGAGCAACATTATCGGCATAGCCAGAGTTTTGGCAGAGGAAGTATGGCACAACTTTGAAACACTGTTTCTGGCTACATGAGCAATGTCATTGAGACTGTTGGGTGGGAAGTTCCAATGAAACCGCATAGTTGGGGAAAGAGTCCAGCTGTCAGTGCTTTTGAGAAGCCAGCTAGGGCACAGTTTTGCTCGTAACAATGGGACATCTTTGCTGTTTCTTTTTCCTTTTCTGATGAGGATGGCTTTGGGTCCATCTTGATGTCTTAATGCTATTTTTTTTTTAATTTGAAAAAATAGACTTGTATTCAAATAAAGCTCATTTTGGCTTAAAGTAAGCATCCATTCACCTGTCAAATGAGAATAGTAACTTAGAATTTGGATTTCCTTAACTTCAGAACAGCTGCAAAGTACACTAGGATACCAGCAGTTCTTTCCTGGTGCATTTGGTTCCTTAGCTTTTCTCATGTCACTGCCCCACTGGGAGAACTTCTTCCTGAAGTTACTGTTCAGGCAGGTCAGAGCCCATGCAAAACCTGTGAGTTACAGGCTATGGGATCTTTTAAGGTTCTGCCACCAACTTACAATGTGACCTGTGTTATGAATCGGTACAATTTCCTTAGCACAGGTCTTAAAAAAAAGTATCCTTGTAAGCTGTAAAGGTCTGGAGTAAGGGTAAGTGTATGTTTGTTTTCCTTTGCAGTTTAAGAGAAAAATCTTCAAAGACTTTTTTATGGTGTTCCTTCTTCTAGGTTGCCAACCTGGCCTGTTCCATTTCAAACAATGAAGAAGGTGTAAAGCTTGTTCGAATGTCTGCAAGCCAGCTGGAAGCCCTCTGCCCTCAGGTAAGGTATGACCAGTGATGTGTAAGGTACCACCAAATTGGATTTGGGTTAGAATGGAGATGAGGTTTATTTTGTGAGTTTTGTTCTTAGGGTTTTAGATAAAAGTCATGGAGACAAAACACTGATTCAGAGTCTACAAAGGTTAGAGAAATTTATGTTTTAATTTCAAGTGACATTTCCTGAGGCCATCACATGCTACTACCCCTTGCCCTTCATTAAAAATGTGAATTGTCCTCCGCTGCTCACAAATGGTGGGCAGTGACCACACCCTTCAGTCTATACCCTTCTTGAACTAGGGTATCTGCAACATCTGGCAGTCCTGCGATCACAGTGGTTACCCCACAAGCCCCAAAGTGTAACAGCTACCTCCCTGCCCTCCATCTGAATGCCTTGTATTTGGGTTTCTGTGTTGGGGGAGGCAGGGAACATTTAAGAGCTGGAACCCTTACTCTGTAATGTCTTAAAGTAGCCTTATGATACAGATATTAATAATGTAATTCAGCCAGCTGCCAAAATAAATGCTTGAGAATTTTTCTCCATTTATAACAACATTTTGGAAGACTGGTGATGAGGCTGGGTTAAGCCTTTGGGACACTAGAAAGACTTTGAAGCACACAGAAGAACGATGTTTTTTGTTACATGCCCAGTGTGTTGCATGTGTCCCATGAGGGGACCTGATCCTGTTCATGTGGCCTGCTACTCTTTGCCACTCACAGGGATTTCTAGGCACTGTAAATACTGTTTTAGTGGAAGAGGTTGCCTCTCCAATTTCCCAAGTAGAGAGTACTCATGGGCATACTTTGAGGACTTACATTTACTTCTCTCTAAATGGCCTGCCAGATGGCAGTGCCCACAAATAAAGGGGAATAGGCAAGGGAACTGGAGTAATAGAATAAAGGTCACAGGAATGAAGTTTCTATGTTATGTCTGCAACCACCTTTAAAATATACTGTGACTAATACTCTGGCTCTTTCATATAAATAATTCCTGACACTCAAAGTAGGTGATTGAAATAAGTAAAGCCTGGTTACTAGTATGAGATCCTTACTGGTATACAGGTTAATTAGGACATTTGTTCTCATTCTGAACCATGTGAATAGTTTCCCAATGAGGGTTGCTTTATCTAAATATTAGTGTGATGGGCCAATTGAGAATTTGCATTTTGTGATGGACATTTCTTCAGCTTTGATCCAGTCATGAAATCTGTTAGTGATTGCTAGCTGTGCAGATAATAAGCACAGTGCATTGAATCACCTCCAGAAAGTTAATGTATTATCAAGTTAATGAAATAGATTTAGAGCATATTTCTAAAAATTTGGCATTTTTTTCCTTAAGTTTGCCATTTTATCCTATCAGTATATATTTTTAATGTCTTTGGTTCTCCATTTGGTTTTTAAATGCTTGAAAAACAACAGTGCTTTTACATATCAGCTTAAACAGATGGTAACATACGCTCATCACACCTAGCAAGAGTATTTATATAAATGATCTTAAAGCCTAGTGGGGGGAAATCACATGGAGAGTCTAGTAGATAGACTAATGAAAATGGTGATGTGCATAAATCGTGTGTGGTTTGGCCATATCGCACAGGTTTGAGTTTGCCATCAGAAAGCATCCTTTGTCCTCTCCTTTGTAATTTCATTTCTCCTGCTAGAACAGGACTCAAGGGCTTAGACAGACAGTGGGCAGACCACACTTGGTATTGGGTATATGTCCTGAAAAAAAAGGTGTTTTCCAGGTGTGATTATTCTCCCAGTTTCTCACCTGGGCTCATTCCTACCCTTGCTCACAAGCAGAGCTGGGCAGGTTCAGTGATGGCAAATACAATAGCCATTTGCAGTCATGGTAATGACATTATGTACATTATCAGATGCCATTTCTAGACAAGGCAGCTGTGACACATTGAATATGGTGTAAGGAGGTGGTTTAGTTTCATTGTTTTGCATATATCTGTCCAACTTTCCCATCACTGTTTATTGAAGAGACTGTCTTTATTCCATTGTATGTTCTTGTCTGCTTTGTAAAATAGTAGTTAACCATAAAGGCATGGTTTTCTGGCTCTCTATTCTGTTCCATTGATCTATATGCATTTTTTTAATGCCTGGACCATGCTGCTTTGATTGCTATAGCCTTGTAGTATAGTTCAATATTAGGTAGCATGATACCTCCAACTTAGTTATTCTTTCTTAAGATTGCTGAGGCTATTTGAGGTCTTTTGTGGTTTCATAAACATTTTTGGAATATGTGTTCTAGTTCTGTGAGATATGCCATTGGTATTTTTTAACAGGAATCACATTGAATCTATAGATTGCTTTGTGTAGTATGGATATTTTAATGATGTTAATTCTTCCTGTCCATGAACATGATATATGCTTCCACTTTTTTACATCTTCATCAGTTTCTTTTTTTAGTATACTATAATTTTCTGCGTACAGGTCTTTTACCTCCTTGCTTAAATTTATTCCCAGATACCTTATTTTTTGTTGTTGTTGTTACAATTGTAAATGAGAATGTTTTCTTAATTTCTCCTTTTAATGGTTTATAATAGGTGTGTAAAAATGCCACCAATTTCTTTTTTTAAAGTATATTGATTATTGATTATGCTGTTACAGTTTTCCCTTTATCCCCTCTCCACCCCTCAACTCTCCAGTATTCCCCCCGCCCCTTAGTTCATGGATTATACATACAAATTCTTTGACTTCACTGTTTCCTATACCATTCTTAATCTCTCCCCATATATTTTATGCCTACCAATTATGCTTCTTATTCCCTGTACCTTTCTCCCCCATTCTTCCACTCCCCACTGAAAACCTTCCATGTGATCTCCATTTCTCTGATTCTTTCCTGTTCTAGTTTGCTTAGTATTAGTTTTCATCATTGTTGGTTTGTTTGTTTGTTTGTTCATTCGTTTTAGGTTCAGTTGTTGATAGTTGTGAGTTTGTTGTTAATTTACTGTTCATAGTTTTTGATCTTTTTCAATTTCTTAGATAAATACCTTTAACATTTCATACAATAAGGGCTTGGTAATGATGAACTCCTATAAGTTGACCTTATCTGGGTAGCACTTTATCTGCCCTTCCATTCTAAATGATAGCTTTGATGGATAGAGTAATCTTGGTGTAGGTCCTTGCCTTTCATGACCTCAAATACTTCTTTCCAGCTCCTTCTTACCTGTAAGGTTTCTTTTGAGAAATCAGCTGATAGTCTTATGGGCACTCCCATAAGGGGAGTTTGTAGGTTACTGTCTCCTTTCCTCTTGGTGCCTTTAAGATTCTCTCTTTATCTTTAATCTTGGGTAACTTAATGATGTTGTGTCTTCTGTGTTCTTTCTTGGGTCCAACTTCTTTGGGACTCTCTGAGTTTCCTGGACTTCCTGGAATTCTATTTCCTTCACCAGATTGGGGGAGTTTTCCTTCATTATTTGTTCAAATAAGTTTTCAATTTCTTGCTGCTGCTGTTCTCCTTCTGGCACCCCTATGATTCGGGTATTGGAACGTCTAAAATTCTCCCAGAGGTTCCTAAGCCTCTCTTCACTTTTTTGAATTCTTGTTTCTTTATTCTGTTCCAGTTGGATGTCTGTTTCTTCCTTTTGTTCCAGATCGTTGATTTGAGTCCTGGTTTCCTTCCTGTTACTGTTGGTTCCCTGAATATTTTGCTTTATTTCACTTTGGGTATCCTTCATTTGTTTTTTCATTTTTCAGCCAAGCTCAATCAGTTTTATGAGCATCTTGATTACCAGTGTTTTGAATTCCACATCAGATAGGTTGGCTATCTCCTCATCCCTTAGCTCTTTCTCTGGAGTTTTGTTCTGTTCTTTTATTTGAGCCATATTTCTTTGTCTTGGTGCACCTGTGAAGTTGTAAGGGGGTGGGGCCTTAGGTTTTCTTTTTTTTTCTTTTTAATATATTTTATTGATTATGCTATTACAGTTCACCAGGGCAGGACAGCCCTCTTTGCTGTGCTGATGTGCTGCCTGTGGTGGAGGGGCCAAAAAGGGAACAATGCAGCTCACCTGCTGGGCTGTAGCCTGCTTCACAACTGTGAGACTGGGAGCTTCTCCCACTGTGGCAACCCCACCGTAGTCCACAGTCAACTCTGAGTCTCAGTTTTCTATTTAGCCAGCCTTGCCTGCGCGGTCAGCTGCCTTGCTGAGGGTTTTCTCAGCCAGCCCCTGCCCACACAGTCCACTGCCTTGCCTTGGATTCTCTCCATCCACCCCACTGTCCGTCTCCCTCCTACCAATCGGGTCGGTCTGGTTGACTGTTTCTTTAATTCCTTGGTTGTCGGAGTTCCATGCAGTTTGATTTTTTGGCACTTCTGGTTGTTTATTGTTTTTAGATTGGTAATTATCCTCGTTTTGGTTGTACAAGGAAGTGAAGGGTTTCTACCTATGCCTCCATCTTGGCAGGCACTTACAATTTCTGAATATTAATTTTGTATCCTGCTAATTTACTGAAATTTATAAGTTTTAACTAGTACTGTTTTGGTGGAGTCTTCAGGGTTTTCTATGTTCTAATTGGTGTGACTAATACTTTCAGTACTATGTTAAATAAAAGTGGACGTCCCTGTCTTGTTCCTGACCTTAAGGGAAATGCTTGTAGTTTTTGCTTATTGAGTATGATGTTTGCTGTGGTTTGTCATAGATGGCCTTTATTATGTTGAGGTATGTTCCTGCTATTCCCACTTTGCTGAGAGTTTTTATCATTAAATGGATGCTGGGTTTTATCAAATGCTTTTTCTGCATCTATTGATATGATCATGTAATTTTACCCTTCATTTTGTTTTTGTCATATATGTTTATCGATTTGCAAATATTGTACCAACCTTACACGCCCAGAATAAATGCCACTTGGTCATGGTGTATGATCTTTGCAGGGTATTGCTGGATCCAGTTTGCTAATATTTTGTTGAGAATTTTAGCATATATTTTCATCAGGGATATTGGCCTATAATTTTCTTTCTTTGTAGTGTCTTTATCTGGTTTTGGAATGAGGATAATGCTGATATCATAAAATGAGCTTGGAAGTCTTCCTTCCTCTTAAAAATTTTGGAATAGTTTGATAGGGATAGGTGTTAGTTCTTTGGATGTTCAGTAAAATTAGGCTGTGAAGTCATCTGGTCCAGGACTTTTGTTTGCTGGCAGCTTTTTGATTACTTCTTCATTTTCATTAGTTATAATTGGTCTATTCAGATTTTCTGATTCTTCTTGATTCAGTCTTGGGAGATTGTGTGTTTCTAGGAAGTGATCCATCTTGTCCAGATTGTCCAATTTGTTGGCATATAGTTGTTCATAATATTTTCTTACAATCCTTTGTATTTCTTTGGTGTCAGTTGTTACCTCTCCTTTTTTACTTCTGATTTTATTTATTTGGGTCCTCTGTCTTTACGAGTCTGGTTAAAGGTTTGTCAATCTAGTTCATCTTTTCAAAGAACCAGCTCTTGGTTCCATTGATTTTTTTTTTTTAATGGCTCTATGACATTTATTTACGCTCTGATCTTCATTATTTCCTTTCTTCTACCCGTTCTGGGCTTTGTTTGTTGTTGGTGTTTTGTTTTTTTTTTTTTTTCCCCTAGATCTTTTAGCTGTAGGGTTAGTTGTTTACTTGAGATTTTTTCTTGTTTCTTGAGGGAGGCCTATGATGCTATGAATTTTCCTCTTAGAACTGCTTTTGCTGTGTCCCATAGGATTTGGGTTATTGTGTATTTATTTTAATTTGTTTCAGGGTAACTTCTGATTTCTTCTTTGATGTCATTGTCGACCCTTTCATTGTTTAGTAACATGTTATTTAGTTTCCATGCGTTTGAGTGTTTTTCATTTTTTTATTGTAATTGGTTTCTAGTTTACCATTGTGATCGGAAAAGATGCTTGATATGATTTCAGTCTTCTATAGAGATGATCTCACTATTTTATTTTTCTTAGTTCATTATGTGAGAAATGAGCATTGCACATTTATGTTAATACAAACCTGGCACTTTAGGAATTCATATAGCCTGATTTAAATAAAATATGGTCTTTCTTGGGAGTCTATACGAGAATGAATTAAGTATTTGAAACCACTACCTATCTACATTTCTTTTTGTTTTTTTTACTTTTCACTAAAATTGAGAACTTACAAAATTGTACATTCTTTCTTTTACCTCCTTAGACTTCTATGTTACTTCTTCTCCCATTGTGCTTGTGGCAACACTGATCATTTTCGTGGCTGACAAGCTTGACAAGCATCAGAAAAGCACAAACCCAAACAGGCCTGGTCTGCAGGTAGTGAGAAAATACACAGCCCTTTAAAGAACACCCGAGGCATATGGGCCGGGAAGCCTGTGGCCTCAGCTCTCGCTCATCTATTATTTCACAATCATAGGACCAACTGCATTTGAATGGCCTCACTTTTCTACTCCCTGTTCTCAGATTTTTTCTTACAAAGTAGTTTCACAGAAGAGCTCAGAGGAGATGCTTCCAACTAAAAGTTTTTCTCAGCACTTTCTGTGTCTCTCCTCTCTCCCCTCCTACCACGCACACGGAGAGGTCTGCAGGTAACAGGCCTCAGGAGACACTGCAGTCTCCTCGGAAGGCTTGCACGTTTATAATGGTTTTGTTTTCTTCTTTTGTAAAGTTTGATTTCCGTATCATAAAAGCTGAAAGTGTTTCCTTCTCTCCTGTTTTTTGTTTGTTTGTTTTGTTTTTCTTGATAAGTCTGTATAATGAATATTAGTCGTTTTTTTAATGGTTTGGAAGAATTTACCAGTGAAGCCATCTGGCTTGGAGTTTTCTTCATGGAAAGGTTTTCAACAATGAATTCAGTTTTTTAATAGATATCAGGGTATTCAGATTAGCTGTTTATTCTTGGGTGAATTTGGGTAATTTGCATTTCATCAATTGTACTCTTTTCTTTTAAGATTGTATTTATTCTTAGAGGGGAAGGGAGGAAGAAAGACAGGGAGAGAAACATCAGTGTGTAGTTGCCACTCATGCACCCCCGGGCATGTGCCCGGATTGGGAATCAAACTGGCGACCCTATGGTTCGCAGGCTGACATTCAATCCACTGAGCCACACCAGCCAGGGCTCTTATTTTTTTCCTTCTGCTTGCTATGGGTTTAATTTGCCCTTCTTTCTCTATTTTCTAAAGATAGAAGCTTTTAGATCACTAATTTGAGACTTTTTCTAATGAACACTTAATGCTATACATTTTTCTCAAAGCACTGCTTTAACTATATCCCACAAAGGTTAGTGTGGGATGAGCAAGAAAGACCTCACTGACAAAGTGCTGTGGAAGACATGTAGTCCTCCTGCGTTAGGGGTAGGTGGTATTATCTATATTTTTAAAATAACGAGGAAGTTCTAGAACAAAATGTCATTTCAGAGTTGGTCTCAGAACTTAGTGGGTTCATAGAGCCCTCTAACTTGCATTTCTTTGTGAGACTACATTTTCCCCTAATTGTTTCCTGGACATGCGTGGTTCACCTTAGATAAGGCATCCGTGTCTTTCCCCTACTTTCTACTGATACTTTGCTGTTCCCCGATTTACCTAACATGATATACCTCATCTGTTATACATATATACTTAAATGCAAAAGTAATATTGTTAGATTTCTAAATTGACTTCTCCAATTGTTATGTGAAAACAGAGGAGAGTTTTCTAAGACATAAGAAACGATTTCTGTTTAGGTTTTTGTTTAGTAAGTGCATACATAAATATATTCTTCTAGCTTGTAATCTTAAATTTAACTCATTTATCTGGATACAATCTTAGCACATAAATATAAGTATGAAGTAAAGCTATAACTTTTTCTCAAAATAGCCCACCACATATAAAAAGGGTACCTTTTGCTACCCATATGTGATGTCACTTTCATCATAACACTGAATTTTTTTTATGATAGGGTCTGTTTTTAGATTATTCTGTTCTAATTACTTTAGCTTTATACTATAAACTATCTCTCCTCCTTATTCTGGTTCTCTATCCCCAAGATTTTTTGGCTATTTTCAGCAATCGATTGTTCCAGGTTAATCTATTGTCTTTATTCAAGTTTTTAAATGTACCTCAGGAAAGTTTAGTCACTTTTTGCTACTTCAGTCCAGTGGGTTTCTTTACAAATTTAATTGCACATATTTTGCTATTAATTGCTTTTTGAAGATCTGACACTTGACTCATTTTCTGTACTTTTTTATATAATATGAAACTATCTGTGATTTTTAAAAAGATATTTGTTTATTTTTAGAGAGAGGGGAAGGGAGGGAGAAAGAGGGAGAGAAACATCAGTATGCAAGAGATGCATTGATTGGTTGTCTCTCGTGGGCCCCCAACTGGGAACCTAGCCTGCACCTCGTGCATGTTCCCCTACTGACTGGGAATCAAACCAGCGACCTTTTTGCTTGCAGGCCGGCGCTCGGTCCACTGAGCCACACCAGCCAGGGCCATTTTCTGTTCTTTTTGATAGCATATAGAAAAGCTACTGGTTTTTATATGTATTGTCTTTAACTATCTTAATGAACTCTTATTAATTCTAAAATTTCCTAGATAAAGATCGTTTGCATGGAAAAATAATTTTGTCTATTTTCTGACAGCTTTTTCTATTATTTCAATTTCCCACTTTATACATTTCTATTTTTAATTTTCTAAGAGTCATAAAAAAATGAGTATAGTGGAATCTTGGTCTCAAACTTAATTTGTTTAGAAAACTGTTCAAGAAGCTATTTGTTCAAAAACTGAATCTCCTTTGTTTATAGCCAGAGAGACGTGACACTGATCATCTGGTATCTTCATGAAAGACTTGTCAGGCAGAGAATCAAGACCCAAAGTTTTGTTAGACAATTGAGATTTTTTCTGAGAACTGAATTGTTCAAGAGCCAAGGTTTGACTGTATTTGTCAGGTGTCCTTTGTAAACAGTTTTGTAGTCAAAATGAGAATGTTAACCTTAGGCAAGGGACTGTTCCTTCATTATACTGCATGAGATAAGAACAAAAGAAAGCAACTTTCTCTTTGTAATGGGAAATTATCTTAGTATTTAAAACATATAATTAAGCCAGTGCCCATGTTTTACTTGGCTTCCTTTGGAAACATTTTCTTCAGCCAAATATTCTTTATAAGGTCTAACTCCACTCTGATCCATTGATACATGAGTGAATTAATCAGTTAATTAATGAAATGTGTAGCCCATGATGGTGAAGCACCCAGTGGAACTGAATGGCAAGAAGTAAAAGAGACAAAAAACAAGCCTTGAAATAATGAATATGGGAGACCACAGCATTACATGAGGAATATAGGATGTCTCTTCTTCCAAATAATTTATTGTCCAAACTCACATACTTTTGAAAGTAGTGGGCTATCAGTAATTAATAAGTGGGGTGTCATAGTCCCCCTGTGTTTAGGAATCTTTCATTGATTGTCTTGATAGTCTGTCACTTCCAGTTGTTCAGGGAGGAAGAGGAACAGTCCCACCAGCCTCGTGGGTCTGATTCTTCAGTTTGTTGCAATCACAGTCTTTGGAGGCTAAGTCTGTGGCATATCCCTCCAGTGTGCTGGAGTTTTTCACATGACCTGAGGCATGTGGTTCCTATTTCATAAGGTGGAGTAATAAACAGTTAATGCTTTAAACAAATATTTAATGTTATGAAGTATTTAAAAGAAGAAACAAGATAGTTTTATGTACCATTTAATTCTAATTGTATATTTTGTGGCATGTTTACATACATATGTATACAAGGAGAAAAAAACCTAGAATATAGTATAAAAAATTAGAGTTGCTATCACACAGTGGAAATATTAGACTGTTTTTGTAATTGTCCATAGTTTCAATTTATTACTGTATTTCTATATTTCAAACATGTTGCTTCTACATTCACATATAAAAACCTATTGTTTAACACTTCTTTGTGTTATGGTGAAATTTGCATTGTCCTGTGCGATGCATGTGAGACAAAGCCACAGCCACTCTACTAACCTTATCATCCCATCTGCTTTATTTTGGTGCCTCCGAAAGGTCAGCAGTAAACTTTACTGTCTTGCAGGTTATCAATGCTGCATTGGCTTTAGCAGCAAAACCACAGAGTAAACTGGCCCAAGAGAATATGGATCTTTTTAAAGAACAGTGGGAAAAACAAGTCCGCGTTCTCACAGATGCTGTCGATGACATTACTTCCATTGATGACTTCTTGGCTGTCTCAGGTAATGAGCTGGCTCCCTAGAGAAGCGTGTGAGGATGTGCATATTATATTTCCTTCTGCCGAAGTCATAATTGACCATCAGAATGCCCCCAAGCATGGGCAGATAAATTATTCTAGCAATATATTGTGCTGGTTTTCATTTTAATTAAAAACAAAACAAAAAAAGCTACCACGGAACCCTAACCAGTGGGAGGTGGCATTGGAGGGTTTCCCTCGTGGTGGGACTGGTCTTGATCTTAGAAGCATGAATTAGAAAGCTGGCTGGCAGAGGTTTGCACCTGTGACCTGTACAGCACCATAGCCATCCACCCGTCTTCCTGCTGTTGTGTTTAGAAAAAGTGTGTCCTTCGTCCTAGTAGAGGCTGTGGTTATTTGTTATGAGCCAGCGAAACTTAGGAGACAGGAATCCCAGCACCATCACCTTTAGTTTCTTTTGTGAAATATTTTTTTTCCTTGCTTGGACATCTCTGTCCGTCACAAGTGATCATAGTTGAACTGCCTACTTTTTGAAAGACTCTGTCTGCATGATGCACAGACAGAAAACAGAGAGGAAATATTTAAGTGCCATTTAATTACAAACTTGCAAAAATAAATCTGAGTAATTCACCTCACAAAAACAGTTGATTTCATTATATAAACAAACTGGTAATGATAGTAAATTGCATTCATATAGAAAATGTCTGTCAACTGCAATTCACTGTTTATCATCATACAGAGATAAATTTTGATCTATCTCCTTCAAGTTGAGTGAGTATAAATGCATTTTCCATTTAATGGGACCTCTGCTGCCCTTGCTACACTGCTTGCTGTTTGGAGGTGCCAGAGTTCCTGAGGCCAGCAGCTGTGGGCAGTGCCGGTGGCTGGGTATGTGTAGGGCTGAAACTACCTATCACCCCAGGGAGCCATAGGCTGGAACGTGGGAGATGCAAATGGCAGTGGGGCTTGAAACAGAAGCAGGCCTAAGAACATGCACAGCACAGTGCTCCAGCAGTGACCTGTATAAGGTGACAGCGTGTTCTGCATACCAATGTTCCCCTGTCCCTACTCGCTTTCCTTGGGATTGGTGGCTCTAATTGATAGAGTGAGGAGCAGGCTGTGGTTATCTGTTTGTGCGATATGTAAACTGCACAAAGGAGGGCAAGCCGTGCTGTTGCAGGATGGCCAAATTACAGGCGCTGGTACTTCAAAACGAAACCCCATTTGCAAGCACATCTTTGCAGGTGCCCAAAATGCAGCACGGCTTTTTTGGGAAATCATGGCCTTCCGTTATTTTTCCCAGTGAAGTACTGAATTATTCTTTTTCATAGGTTTAGAGAAAAACATTCCACCTTCACAGCACTTTTAAATTTGAGCAAACAACTAATTCTGAACTCTCAATGCAAAGCTCCCCTCTGGAGAAAGCTATGCCATTCCTGAACGTCCTTTTTTGTGATTAGGGTGGGTCTCTCTCAGGCTTGGTCTCAGGTGATTTTCAGTCTTTCTTACAGCAAAAGAAAAACATAAGAGCATCAAAGGTCCCCCATGCATCATTCTTCAAATCAAAGAACAAAAGGGATTCTGCAGTAGCAGTTTATGGATTCAGGCAGTATCTTTAGGATATGTAACATAACACAGAAGAATGGCAAAGAGAACACATTCTTTAACAGATGCACTTTTTTTTTTTTTTTGGTATGTTCAATTTTTACGCCATCCTAGAAAGTATAAGGGTTGACTTGATGGAAAGGAGTGTAGACCGTTTCTGTTAGCGTATAAAAACAGAGTGATTGTTTTAGTTAGAAAGTGGTGGTGGTTTCAGAGCATCTGAATTTTAGAGGTCTACCCTGGTATGTTTCTCTGATGTTTCGTCATAGGCTTTCTTAGCAGTGTCAGGTAATTAAATAATTAACCATTCTTCTTAGGGACATGGGATGAAGGGAGGAGACAGGCAAATGCCTGTGCAGAATTCTGCATTAACCAGTTAATTTCTAGCATTCATACTCCTTTATGTCTTCACATACCTGCCTCAATCATGACAGCTTTAGTACTTTTTTTGGGCGGGGGGACTAGGGAGGTCTCCCCATCTCGCATGACACACAGCCTTTGTAGGGAAGTCTTGGTTGGCTCTCATTAAGAATAACCTCAGTTTAAACTGGGCAGGCCCCCACTGGTCCCAGATCTTGGTCCAACTCAGCACCTCTGGACATGCTCCGCAGGTCGGAGAGCAGGTGCCATCTGCAGTCGTCACAGGCAGTGTCTAGATAGGAAGCCCTGGCTTGGCCTCACCCTGACCTGCCCCCTTGGCCAGTTTCCCCTCACCCTGACACACTGGTGCTTCAGTAATCCCCTCAGCGAGACAAGTGTGTTTCTGAGTAGAAGGGCTGCCAAGCAAGTGCCCAGCACGGGGTTTGGCTTAAGGCTGGTGGGCTTCCGAAAATGTTGCCAGATGAAAAGTGAGAATGCTGCTTGACGTCTTGGAGTGGTTGTTCTCTACTGTTTGGGGCCTTGGGGGCCCTTTGGCAGTGTGAGAGTTTTTGTGGGATATTTCCACTAATACTCGTCCACCATCACATTCCCTTTTGGAATTCGTGGGGACTGGATGTTGGCTGTAGCCCATCCAAGGGGCAATTATTGGGGTAATAGGACTGAGAGGACCCTATGCTGCTTTATTTCTGTTGTTCCTGATATTTTGTTCCATTGGTTCCAAAAGTTCCCTCATACTTATATCACAAAGGATATCCTAAATTTGTGGCTTAAAAAGTAATCGTCAACCATGGCCAGGTGGCTCTGCTGGTTGGATCATCGTCCTGTACACCAAAGTCTAATCCCCAGTCAGGGTGCATATGGGGGGCGACTGATGGATGTTTCTCACGCTGCCCTCCTTCCTTCCCTCCCTCCATCTCTCGCCCTCTCCCTCCCTCTAAATCATTTAAAAAACATCCTTGGATGAGGATTTTAAAAAGAAAGGTAGTGATCATCTTGTGTATAAATCTGGTAATCTGGTGAAGTCATGAAGACCTTGAGGCCAGTGTTTTCTGAATCTGTAGGGCAGGGGTGACTTGGGTCACTGCATCAAATAGGAGACAGTGGCACTTGAAAATAGGTACATGCATGCCACCCCAAGGAAGAAGGCCTAGGGTCTTCTTTCCCCCAAGCTTTTCTATTCATAATGTTGCCTAGTAAATACTGGGGACAGTTTAGGATGCTAGAGAGCGTTCAGCAAACCATGAATATATTTACATGGACTGATCCCTTAAGGATAGTGGTTTGAAATTTATCAAAGTGATAAAGACTGTTTGAATTTCATTTGAATTGTATTTGATAAATGTTTTCCATGGAAATGCAATTTACTTTCTCACTCGTTTACTCTGTTTACATGTGGAAGTTTTGGTTACTTTTTTTATTTTTTATTTTTAAAGATTCAGTTGGTTCTAATTGGTTTATTACATTTCTTTACCAGATGTTCTTAGAAACATGTAATGTATCACATGAGATACTTTGGGGCAACACACACGAGTGGTGTCAGTGTGCCCAGAGAGCTTGGTCTGATTTGGGGAACACTGAATAAAAGGGTTTATTATAGCTAATTTTGTTTTTGTGTTTAATCACAAAAATGCAGAACTGAAGAGTTCCTCTCTCTTGAGGAGGAGGCATAGGTAGCTGACTCCCATGCCCACTAGCCGTGAGACCTGTGTGACCTCAGGCAAGTCACTCAGTACTTCTGTCCACCAGTTTTCTCTTTAATTGTAACTTTTTAAAGAAGAAATGGCTACCATTTAGTTAAATGTCAATCAGAATATTTCCTGTTATTTATTGTTTGTTACATAAAATATTATCCCCTATGTGTGCCTAAGATGGCATCAAGAAAGACGTTCAGAGCACAGGCCCTGTTGTACACTGTGGACTGAAGTACAAGTTACGCATCCTTTTTGGAGAACACCACTTGGCTTGGTTCCTGGGTGGCAATTAGGCACTGAACATCAACTTGAAATATACATGCCTTTGATTTAGCAAAAACCCACTGCTAGAAACTTTCCCCAGAGACATGTACACAAATGCTTGCCAAAATACCTGTACAAGGATGTTCACCTCAACCAAAACATGTAAGAGAGGGCTAGGTAAGTGAATTATGGCCCCTCCATCTATTAATAAGGTACTAAATAGCCTTTAAAATTGATGAGGTAGGTCTGTGGAGACAGACCTGGAAAAGTTTCCAAATGAAAAACAGGCATAATAGTGTCCATAGTACGATCCCTTGTAGATAGATCGTTGTATATGTGTGAGTCCTTGCCACACCCCCCATTAGAAGCACCTACAAAAAAGACTATTGAATCACCAGAGTCTTTAATGAATGGGGTACAGATCAGTGTATCTACTTATACTGGACCCATGCTGAGTTTCCTGGAAATTTCAATTAAAGCTTAAGTAATTTTTGGTGTAAGTTAGTGTGGGCACCTCCAGCCCTCTCATGTTTGCACACATCCAGTGGAAAGTCAGTTTCCTCCTAGCACTCTAGTGTAGAGAACAGGGTTGATACTGTGTCCTGGGTATGTGTTAGCCTCCACTGGCTGGGACTTTCCTAGACACAGCTGTTCAGGGTAGAAAATATTTAGCCCTGGCTGGAATGGCTCAGTGGATTGAGTGTCAGCCTGCAAACTAAAAGGTCACTGGTTCAATTACCAGTCAGGGCACATGCCTGGGTTGCGGGCCAGGTTCCCAGTTGGGGAGCGTGTGAAAGGCAACCAGTCAATGTATCTCTCGCACATGGATGTTTCTCTCCTTCTCTTTCTACGTTTCTTCCCTCACCTCTAAAAATAAATAAAATCTTTTTTTAGAAAGTAGAAAAGTCCTGGCTGGTGTGGCTCAGTGGATTGAGCGCCGGCCTGCAAACCAAAGGGTTCCTGGTCCCCAGTATGGGAGTAGGCGAGGGACAGCCACACATTGTCGAACAGTTGCCTCTCGTATGCGCCCCGACTGGGGACAGAACCCACAACTCTGGCATGTGCCCTGACCAGGAATCAAACACATGACCTTTCACTTTTCCAGACAACACCCAACTAAGCTACACCTGTCAGAACTTCATTCTTATAACTGGTTCAAATATTACCCCCTAAAATTTGTTTATGTAAAAAGTTCAATGTGTAGTTTAATATGTTTTCTCTTTAAATAGTACAAAGTTTAAATCCTAACAAGTCTAATTTTTTACTTAGTAGACACTAAATTACAGTGTTTTTAAACTATGTTGTCATTGTTCGTTTTTCCCTTTTATAATAGGAATTCTTACTACATTCTTGCTTTCCTTGGAAAGATATTGATTGATGATATTTAAAGATTTTCAGAGCAATTTTAGGTTCACAGCAAAATTAAAGGGAAGGTAGAGAGTTTCCCATCTAATTTCTATTTCCACACATGCACAGCCTTCCTCATTTTCAACATCCCCCACCATAGTGACACATTTGTTAAAATTAAATAACTCAAAGCCCATAATGTACATTATTGTTCACTTTCAGTGGTTTACATTATATGGGTTTAAACCATTGGACCGTCACTATCGTATCATATAGAGCATTCACTGCCCTAAAAAAATCTCTGTGTGCTGACTCTTCATCCCTCCTCCTCCAGCCTCTGGCAACCCCTGATCTTTTTCCTATTGCCATAGTTTTGCCTTTTCCAGAATGTCATATAGTCGGAATTATATATCGTGTAGGCTTTAGAGATCAACTTCTTTCACTTAGTAATACTATGCATTTAAGATTAATCCATGTCTTTTAATGGTTTGGTAACTCATTTCTTTTTAGTGCTAAGTATTCCACTGTCTAGATGTGCCAGTTGGTTTATCTGTTCACCCGCTTGAAGGACATCTTGGTGGCTTTCAGAGTTTTGGCAATTATGAATAAGTCTGCTATAAACATCTATGTGCAGGTTTTTATATGGACATAAATTTTTATCTTCTTTGGATAAATACCAAGGAGTGTGATTGCTGGATCATGTGGCAAGAGTATGTTTAGTTTTGTAGCAAACCTGAGGTTTTCCTTTGTGTTCCCGGCCCGCCCACCCCGTGGAGCCCGGGCAGCACTGCCATTCTGGCTGTCAGCAGTCTCTGGGCGAGTGAGAACACTTCTTTCCCGTTCAGGGTCTGCCCCTACAGATCGACCTCATCCATCGAGACAGCTGTGTAGTGCCTGTAATTTATTACCCACTTTGCTCTTGAACATTTGGATTGTCTAAACTTTGCAACTATTGATGAGGTTGAAGCAAACTCCTTATTCTGAGGTTCTCAGGATCTAGTGTGAAGTTTTTACTTGAAGAAAATAGTTTTGATGGGTCTTCCAATTCTAGCTCCGTGTCTCGTAGGAGCCACTAGTCAGCTTAACAGAATTAAGGGATTTCCACAAATATCACAACAGGTCTACCTATAGCCCATAAAAGGGTTACAGAATGTTTCCTGGGGTACACTCCCTCAGCACCCTCCCTGAGGCTCCAGTCTGCTTCCCAGCGCTGTCTCCTGTTCCAGGACTGTGCTGACTTCTTGGTAGATTGTTGGACTGCTGTTGCATCTATTGGAGGAGTGAGGGACTAGGGGGGTAGTCTTAGAGTGAACCTTGTGTTCTAATTCAGACTGTGTTCTGGATATAAGGTCAGTGACATTATTTAAGGTAAAGAGAAGTTAAGGTTTTTGTTCTGTGAATTGTCTGCTTGGCTGAACAGCTTTGCCTTAAAGATGGGCCTCTTTCTCTATTTTTAAATCTGGAATGAAGATTGTTATGCTTGGAGGTGATTATAAATTGAATTTCTGTGGAACAGCTAATCCAACAGTTAATCTGTTCTCTTCAGTGAAATGACACATGTAAAGCTTTTGTCACCATAGCTGGCATTGAATGATACATACCAACTTACAAGTAATTGTCATCTCAGCAAAGGGGGTATAGTCAGTATTGTGATAACTATGGTGTCAGGTGGGTGTTCACTTCATAAGTTACATAAATGTCTAATCACTATGTTGTATACCTGAAAACTTGTATGTCAAAAGCAATTGAAAAAATTAAAGGAAAAATAATTGTTCCCTTCCTATGGAAGGACTCCTCCCTTACTCATCTTTTTGCTTGTTCCTCAGAGAATCACATATTGGAAGATGTGAACAAATGTGTCATTGCTCTCCAAGAGAAAGATGTGGATGGGCTGGACCGCACAGCGGGGGCCATCCGAGGCCGGGCTGCCCGAGTCATTCATGTAGTCACCTCAGAGATGGACAACTATGAGCCAGGGGTCTACACAGAGAAGGTGCTGGAAGCTACCAAGCTTCTCTCCAACACAGGTATGGGAAATTCCCTGCTTCACTGGCGCTCCCCACACACAGACAGCCCAGCGGGCTGGGCCATCTCATCAGTCCAGGCTCTGTGGTTGGGAAATAGAAGATCAGGACTCGGGTCTTAAGAGTTTTGGGTTGTACATCAGACTCGTCAGACAAATTATATTTCCTTCATGTGGGTCCCATGATTAATGATGGGAATAATTTTGAACATACTATTTAAGATGAACTTTTGAGTTAAGTCTTCTGTTAGTGAATAAAGGCTAAATTAAGGAAGGACCCATTCTTAAAGCAATGCCTCACATCAATCTCACTTCACATTCTTAACCATCCAAATCCTATACTGTAGAATCTGGTCAGAGACAGAAATGGCTATTTGAGTCTTTGTAAAATATGGCATTTATTTCAACCATTAATATTTGTCGCATATGTAGAAGCAGAGGCTCCTCATCCGTACACCTGGCCTCTTTCTGAGTGAGGGATTTAGGGAGGGCTGATGGAGTGGCAGTGTCTGCTGGGCCAGCAGGGTCTGTCATGCCTCTTTTCTGCAGTTATGCCGCGTTTTACTGAGCAAGTAGAAGCTGCTGTGGAAGCCCTCAGCTCGGACCCCGCCCAGCCCATGGATGAGAACGAGTTTATCGATGCCTCCCGCCTGGTGTACGATGGCATCCGGGACATCAGGAAGGCGGTGTTGATGATAAGGGTGAGTGACTGCATTTCAGATGTTTTAACAGCTCTTTATCATTTGCTAACCTTGAGCAATGCATCATTCTGGAACTCAGTAGATGCTTTGACAGTATATTAAAACCATGAATCTAAAAGCTGTTAGAACAAATATATTTAATTACATTGTCTAAAATGACTTTTAGTTGCACATTTAGTGCCCAAACTCAGGTTGAGAATAGAAGCTAGTATGCGCTGGCCTTGACAATTTAATTTAGGGCAAGCAGTCACCACAGTATGAAGTTTCCATTTGAGGTAGAGGGAAACTACAGAAAACAAAGGCTTTTCAGTTAATTTCAGAGGAGGGATATTTCCTTAATGCAGGATGAGGTTATTCTCCACATGGGGCACTCCTCTCTCTAAAGGGGTGGCAGGCAGGATGCTAGAGCCCAGTGTGTTCAGGGTGAGAATGAGGAACTGTGGCAGCCCTTGCTTGTGTTCCCTGGTTCGTGGCGAGGCCTCGATCCGTCTCACCACAGCTGAATGAAATGCTCCCTGCTCAGAGCTCTGGCTGACCCATCTTCTCAGAGAGCAGCACCTCTCGCCGTCTGAAGGTCTGAAGGGCCCCCTTGGGTGGGCATAAACAAACAGGTTGAGAAGCTACCAGCCCCTCTAATGCACACCCCCAGGGTATTAGGCCTGGGTCTCACAGCTCCCTTTCCCATGACAGCTGTCCTTCACAGGCCGTTCTTAGCGTAAGCTTGTGGCTCTGGAAGCCGAGAGCAGGGCCTGCCCATGGCGTGGGTGGCTGTTTTGCTGTCCTGTCAATCTTGTTGGGTCAGAAGATTTTCATTTATAAACACCTTCAAGGTTTGCAAGTCAGACCTCCTAAGGTAGACAGAAATGCTGTCCCACTTTTTATCCCCTCAGCCTGGTAGCCTGTGGAACCTAGCCCATTGTCAGCTGGAAACAAAGGCCATTTATTTCTAAGGCAGTTGCGTTAGGCTGAACCCATTTATATGCAGTGTAGAAGCTCCTGGGCGACACTGCATTGCTCTGGGATGAGGAGGGAAGAAACTGTTCAGGGATTGCCTGGTTGGCTGTTCGCTGTTCCTGCAGGCCCCATTCCACCTACACATGTTGGGGCTGGGGGCAGAGAGCTGGTAGAGCCTTTTGCTTTCCTCAGTCTTGGTGCTGCTAACGAAAAATGGATGTTCTGCAGAGGCCTGGCCGAATGCAAGGTTAAACCCAGTCACCCTATTTCAGTGGTGTAAAGGGGTCCCCCCGCCAGTCACATATATCGGTGTTAATGACCCCTTTTCTCCAGAGTTCTTTCCATGATGACAAAGACACCTAGAAATAGAGTAAAAGAAACCTTAATGACAAAGAGGAGGTTAATGCCTTTGGAGATTTAAGAGGGCTGAAACTGCATACTCTCTAAGAGATGCTTGTAAATTCCAGAGTCCCCATTCTGGAGAAGCAGGGAGGGTTGTGGGAAATCGCATCTTGGGCGCAGGCAGGCAGCTTGGATTCCTCTTTCAGCTCTGGAAGGAGTAAAATGGGCAATGGTGGCATAGTGTTTTGCACTCTCAGGTCAGATGGCAGGACCCTGCATTGGCATGCTCTCTGTGGCTTGCTGGGGTCGTGTGTGTCCTCCACTGCCCTCACCACCTCTCACTGGGGGACAGGCCTGGCTCTTGCACATGTACACACTCTTAGCAGTTTCAGATGCTTTCTCACACGTCCTCTCCTTTGAGCTTCACAGCAAGTCCTGGGGCTGGGCTTGGAGTAGGTTGCGATGCAAGGAGGGACTTGCCTCCTGCCCTCCAGTCACAGGCAGGCTGGTCCAAGAGCCAGCCCCAGCTTTTCTGCCTGCTACCCCACTCCTCATAACTTGGAGAGACATTATATTTCAAGTTAGCAGCTAATCATGCGAGGCTAGAGGTTGTGCAAAATAAGAATTTTATAATTCAAGCAGAGCTAGACCACTAATCAATCAATCCCTTTGGTATTTACTCAGACCTTACCTGCCACATTCTCTTTTTCTTTTATCAAAGGAGAAAAAAACAAAACAAAACAAAACTACATTGTCTAATTTTACTCCTCAAAGCAGCCTTTGGTAACTTAAGAGAAGGCCCATTATTATTTATTTCATTTAATTTTCTTTGCTATAAAGCAGGAAAGTTGTAAGAATCTGCTTAACATTATATAAAATACTTCTATTTTTAATACAGTACTTTTTCTACCCAGAGCAGTTCTTACCTTTGTTTTTAGATGCAGCTATTGGACAAGTACATTGTAAAAAGCATGTATCAAGGAGAGTCTTGACTCTCTCTGTTGAAGCCCCAGCCCCCAGAAAGGAGTCCCTAGGCTCTTCGGAAAGCATGGGAGGTGCTCTCACCTACTGCTTGTTGGGTGAACCACTCACGTGTGCATCAGCGAGGCAGGGTCTCAGGTGCATACTGCATGATTTTAGCTTTATTGCCCACACCTGTTTAGAATACTGCTCCTGAAAATCTCGAACTCTGAGGGTTCTTACATGAGGCCCAGGGGTACGGGCTGAGAGGCTTGGGACAGCTGGAAGCCCAAGGTTGTGTCTGACTTACAATCTCTCATTTGGTGGCAGACTCCTGAGGAGTTGGATGACTCTGACTTTGAGACAGAAGACTTTGATGTCCGAAGCAGGACAAGCATCCAAACGGAAGACGATCAGCTGATAGCTGGCCAGAGCGCCCGGGTGAGGAATCCGTGAAACTTGTTCGCAGACCTTCCCTGCCCCTCGGGTCTTAGCTTCTCTTCTCCAGGAAACCACTCTCACTATTGTGAGCCCTGTTTTCCCTTTTATTTTTTTATGGCAGTAGGATGTTAACCTAAGTTTGGTACCTACTAATTGATTAGTTTCCTCCAAAGTGTCTCCTCGGTTGGGAACAGGGCAGGAACATGGGTGCTGGGGCTTTGGTTTATGACTGAGTCCTGCGTCAGGAGATCCCTAGGATCAATCAGCACGATGTTCATTTTTAAAGGGTTGTGAAATCAAAAACAACTGCTGTCTTTGCCCATCTCAGTGATGCCATGGGTATGAACTGTTTATTTCTGGGTTAAAAAAATGTGTTACATTTAAGAAAATCAGAGTCCTTGCATACATTTGAGTCATTGAATCTTCAATCAATAGCATTTTTGTTTTGGGGAGTATGCCTAGAAGTACTTCTAAGGAGTCTTTTTTTTCACTTCTCAAAAATAATTTTGAACAATGAGTACCTGCCTTCTTTGGCCCCACTTGGTCATGCATTTGTTGGGAAGCTGAGAGGGGAGGAGCCCAGGGAGGCGGGAGTGGGCAGCAGGCCTCCTCAGGTTGCTGTGATAAGCTTTAAATGCCCCTGAAATATGTAAAATGTGTATTCCTCAGAAGGTTCTCTCTTGCCTTCTGTAAAATTTACGTTCTAAAACCACTTCCAGTTCACCTTGAAAAGTTGGGGAGGCAGTGCAGCCACAGGAAATGGTGGTTTGGCACTGGCCAGGGAAAGGGTGGGAGCATTAATTAGCCCCCTCTCACCTCCATTCTCCACGGCAAGAGACAGAGGATGAAACTTTTGAAGAATTAAATTAAGCAGGTTCAGTTTATGTGCAAGTGTGATCACGAAGCTTCCACATTAGTCTTCTACCCCTCACATTCTTGTTTTCCTCCACATTAAAACCTGTTCTTGAAAGTGGGCTGGGAATTCAGGCTGCCATAAACTTCTAGGCAAAGTGAGAAGAAATGGCCCTTCAGGCAAAATGAAACCTATTAAAGCATTATCCTATCTATGCCATAGAAGACTCGGTGGAAATGTTTTTGGCTAATGCACTGTGAGAATGTCATATTCTCTTCATGTAAGAGCTTTCTGTGCTTCTGATTTTAGGCAATCATGGCTCAGCTTCCCCAAGAGCAAAAAGCAAAGATTGCAGAACAGGTGGCCAGCTTCCAGGAAGAAAAGAGCAAGCTGGATGCTGAAGTGTCCAAATGGGACGACAGTGGTAACGACATCATCGTGCTGGCCAAGCAGATGTGCATGATCATGATGGAGATGACCGACTTCACCCGGTGAGCAGTGCCTGGCCTCACCAGCTGCCCGCCCAGGGGCAGCTCTCCTCCCCACAGGTCACATCAGATGGGCAGGGCCACACACTAAGTAGCCGTCTTCTCTCTGTCTGCTCTCACCAAAGGGCTTCATCTGCAATGATCCTTGTTCTCTTTCTTCAGAGGTAAAGGACCTCTCAAAAATACATCAGATGTGATCAGTGCTGCCAAGAAAATTGCTGAGGCAGGATCCAGGATGGACAAGCTTGGTCGTACCATCGCAGACCATGTAAGTGACACACTTTCCATGTGGGTCTTTGAAGTTCACCCAGGGACTCAGGCAGCCCAGCACGGTCCCTTCCTGAGGTGGCAATAACAGTAATTTTCATGGGATACAACACTCTTCTCATCTAAAAAATTGTTCTTAACTCACCAACCAACATTGATTTTTAAGAGTTTATGAATTCCTGTTTCTTCTTTGACAAGTCTTAAGAGGCAAGTCCAGTTTGCAATAGAGTACATGTCTGGAGCAGGTGTGTCTGTCCTGAAATCCTGACAGATAAAAGCCAGCCTCTGCCGGTAACTTGTTTATTCTGAGTTCCCTTCTGAATTTCAGCTGCGGGCAGGCGCTGCTTCTGCAGCCCAGCACACAGACTGACACAGGTGTGTGAGTGCCTCTCCTGGTGGATTTACTTCACACAAGAATCCACTTAATGTGCCCAGTCGGGGACAAACATCTGTGTCCTCAGCACTTGGGGGTTCTCAACTACCTGGCCTTCATCAAAAACCCTTTATGAAAAAATGTGCCTACTCCTGGAAAGTTTACATTTTCCTTGATGCTTCAGGACTTACTTATTAGACGCTGTTTCTCGGTTATAGTTCTATGCCGTTATAAGCCCTTCCCTCCAGCCCCTTTCCCTGAGGTATCCAGCCTCTCAGCCTGCATCCTGGCGCCTCATCGCCCAAGCCCGTTATAGGTTCAGAAGTCATCCTGACTCTCCTCTTTCAGGGAATCCGGCACTAAGGCTTGGCATTTCCACCAGTCCTGAGAATCCTGACCCATTCAGTCCTCTCTTCCCCCACCAACTCAGGCCAGACCCCACAGCGGGTGCCTGGACGACTTCTTGTGGCCTCTCCTCTCTCCCTCAGCTGTCGGTACAGTCTTTCTACATGATCATCTTAAATGCTATCAGATATGGCTCTGCTGCTCCTGTAAGCTGCTGAGAATAAAATTCAAAATTTCAGTCTCTCTATACCACCCTCACACTCACTGTGCCCAGTCTAACAGAGGGAACTGCTTGCTGTAAATACTTGAGAAGTCCTCTGGGTAAAGCTTCCTAAGCTGCAGCCACCCTAGTGAAGACCTCACGGTCCCCAAGTGCTTTCCTTCTTGCTGTGATTACTCTTCCTCCATCTTTGCCTGAAAAGAACCTCTCTTTTCATCAGGTGTTTACAGTGTATGTCGCAGTTGAGCAGATAGAGTCCCTCAGAGCAGAACAGCTACTGGGATGGTTGTTACCTAGCTCAGAGCACTCTTGACTTTTCTCCAGAACCAAGCTCTTGCTTGCTGAGGCTTTTTCTCACCTTCAGGGCCTGGGCCCAAGCAGAGTAGCCCAGGGATATGACTGCCCCAAGTAATCGGGTAACTTGTCTCTCATGCCCTTGGCTTTAGCAAGGCGAGGGGAAGCCTCTTGGTAGTACACTGAGAGGTTTAGCGATAGTCCCTGGGGGTGGGTGATTTGGGTCAGGCCTGGGGTGCTCCGTACTAAACCTGCTTGCTCATCAGTGTCCAGACTCAGCCTGCAAGCAGGACCTGCTGGCCTACCTACAGCGAATTGCCCTCTACTGCCACCAGCTCAACATCTGCAGCAAAGTTAAGGCCGAGGTGCAGAACCTTGGTGGGGAGCTCGTGGTCTCTGGGGTAAGTTTCATCTGTGAAATGAAGTAGTTGGTGGGTATAGGTTGGCCTTTGTCCATACACACTCCTTACCTGCCCTGAACTGGGAAAGTGTGCTGTGGAGATCCCTGAAGTTCTTCCTAGTCCTTGGAGGCCAAGGGCAGCCTCTCTGTGGCTCCCTGCTGAACTGCAGTTCCGTTTAGCACTGTGTGGTGCGTGACAACTGTAGGCCACTATGGGGCTGGCCTCTCACTAGGAAAAGGTACTTACCTTCCTTGTTTTCGTTCCCCCATAGAATTGAGCCTATTCAAAAATTGCAAAGATGATGTACCAAGGCTTTTTGAAATCCCCTTTACCTCTTCGAGTGCCTTAGTGTCCCCCTATCTCTTTACCATGTGGCAGTTCTGACCTTGTCACCTGGGACAGGGCAAAAGTGTTATCTGTGCTGGGCTCCACTAACCCTGTGGCTTCTGCTAGTCCCACAGACTTTCCTTTCAAAGGAACTTTGTGTTAGTGGTACATACGGCTACCATTTGCTTACCTGCTACAATGTCAGTGCCCCTGGGTAGGACTGAAAGCGGTGGGTTTCTGTCTGTTCTGGCTGACTCCTCCAACTTGTCTGAGTGAATAAAAACTTGTTGAGGGGTGAGGGCAGGCAAGGCAGTAATGCCTTAGATTTGTTACTATTTACCCAGTTCTTCAGAAGATCTGAAATGGGTGTTTTTAGGGTATTTGGATAAGAGCCCCAAGCCATTGGGAGAGAGTTAATTAGTAATGGGACTATTGCCCTGCCCTGGAGGGGGAGAAGTGGGCCTCCCTCCCCGCCCAACCACGGGGCTGGAGGTCAGACTGTGCTCCTCACTGCCCCATGTTTGTGTCTCTTAGGTGGACAGTGCCATGTCTCTGATCCAGGCTGCCAAAAACCTGATGAACGCCGTGGTGCAGACGGTGAAGGCGTCCTATGTGGCCTCCACCAAATACCAGAAGTCTCAGGGTATGGCTTCCCTCAACCTCCCAGCGGTGTCATGGAAGATGAAGGCACCTGAGAAAAAGCCCTTGGTGAAGAGAGAGAAACAGGACGAGACACAGACCAAGATTAAACGGGCATCTCAGAAGAAGCACGTGAACCCTGTGCAGGCCCTCAGCGAGTTCAGAGCCATGGACAGCATCTAAGGCCGCCCTAGGCAGCTCCCCCCCCCCCCCCCCCCAGAGCTCTTAAGATCAGTCTCTGTTCTTCACTCAAATGTATTTGCTAAGGAGACCACTCATGTTAGATTCCACAGGGAAATACATAGTTGTGTTTAAGCCAGTCACAAGTACTTTTAGCATTCAGGAGCATATTTTTAGCTATATTTTTGTAAGCTTAAGTAAAAATTCCATAACCAAAGAAAATCCCACAGTAACTTGTTAGTAACACTCTTGACCAGGCTGCGTAGTGTGGCATTAAGATTTAAGAAAAGGGGAGAGCTGACTCACCCTTTGTTCAGGGAAGGGCCTCCCAGCAGCCCTGGGTCCCAGCAGGTTGGCTGGTATTAAATGACCAAAGATGACCCAGGGTAAGCAGACTGGGTATCTCAAGAAGCTGTCCCCAGAGAAGAAATGATCCTAGAAGGGTCCTGAGAGGGACAAACCACATGAACTCAGTAAAACATAATGTATCATGCAGAAAACTGATTACTCTTTTATGACATGAAATGAGAATTTTAATGCATGGTTACAATTACTAATGTACTCTGCTGCAGGACATATTAATAAAGTTGCTTTTTTTTTCAGGCTAGATGTTGTGATGCTGTAATCAGAACATGCTTTTTCCCCTTTCTTTAGCTTCGAATGCAAATACATCTTTGGGCTCACTTCTAATAACTGCAATGTATCCTGCCTTGGGCTTGCAACAGAAGCCTAACAAAATAGTGTTTTCTTAGGCAATAATTTAGATTTTACCTTATTTGTGATTAATATAGCGATTACTATGGCTACAAGGTATAATTTTACTGTTTTATTTAAATTTTATGAATTTGAATGTTTTTACACTAACTTTTCCCAATAAAGTCTACCTTTAAACCAAGTCTAAGAACCCACAGTCATTTTCCTTTGCCTTCCAGAAAAGTCAGGTTTTACATGAAACATCTCCTGGATTTGCCTGCAGCATCTGCAGTGTCCCAGCAAGGAGACTATGTCTGTGGCTCTAGACCACAGGCTGCACAGCCTGGGCTAACAGCTTCCACGACAGCCCACTAGGGAAGACCATGCCCACCCTTCAAAGGGAAGGTCAAAACCTTGGAGGAGTGCTGAAAATCTCCATGGATAGCACCACCTCTCTCTTCCAAGTTCCCATCAGCTTACAACCATGCTGGGATAATAGCAGCCTCCAAAATATAACCCGTCCTAACTCCACGTCCCTTCCCAGCAACACATCCCACTTTAAGCAGGAATCCCTAAAGAGATGTGTATAGTCGTCCCTTCTTCCTCATTTCCATTCTCTGCCATCCTGTTAGCTGTCCCCCCATGAAGGGAGCTTGCCACCACAGCAGCAGAGTGACTGGCTTTCTTCATCTTAGCAACCTCACTGTCCAAGTGCCCAGGTAAACTCACCCTCCTTCCTGGAAGTTCCTCACTTGACTTCCAGAACACCCCACTCTGGTTTTCTGTCTTCCATACTACGTGCTCCTTCCTCGCCTTATCCTAGTCATTAAAAGTTGTGCTGCCCATGGGCTCAGTACCTGGGCCTCTGTGGCTCTACTCACTTCTGATTTTTTTTTTTTAAAGGAGAGTAATATAGTCTTTATTTATTTATTTATTTATTTTTAGAGAGGGAAGGGAGGGAGAGAGAGAGAAACATCAATGTGCGGTTGCTGGGGGACATGGCCTGCAACCTAGGCATGTGCCCTGACTGGGAATTGAACCTGCGATGCCTGGTTCGCAGCCCGCGCTCAATCCACTGAGCTACGCCAGCCAGGGCTCACTTCTGATTTTTAACCAGACTTTCGGCTTTAAATACAGTCCAGATGCCAACTTCTCCTGTAACTTGTGTGCTGGGTCCAACTACTTAGCACTTCTGTTTACTTCCACCTGGTCATTGTGATGCTAGTTACCTATTGCTGTGTAACAAACTGCCCTGAAGCTTAGCAACTGAAATATGACCTTGGTTTCTGGAGGTCAGGAATCCAGTGCCACTTAGTGGGAGGTTCTGAACTGGTCTGGTGAGGCTGCTATCTTTGAAGCCTCAGTGGGCTGAAGGGTCTGCTTCCAGGCTCCCTCACGTGGCTGCTGGCAGGCCTGGGTTCCAGGTCATGTGGGCCTTCCCACAAAGCAGCTTATAATATGGTTGTTGGCTTCCCCGGAGGGAATGATCCAGAGAACGGCAACCAGATGGGAGCCACAGTCGTTTTTTAAAACCTGATTTCTAGTATACCATCACTGCCACCACATTCTGTTAGTCCCACAGACACTGAGGGAGGGGACAAGGGGATAAAGTGCCAGGAGGCAGACTCCCCCATCGAGCTTCCCTGATCATCCTGTTCCCCACACCCTCCCCCCAGTCCAGTCACAATACATGTAAAACAAGTCTGACTGTGTCATTCTCTTGCCTGAAACCATGTGGTGGTTTCCATCTCCCAGTGAAAGCCGAAGTCCGAAACGATGGTTTGGTCTCTTGGCCCTCTCTGGCCTTTCCCCTCACCATTCTTCGCCACTCGCCCTTCGCTCCTGTGGTTCCCCTGTCTAAACACACTGTCCTCAGAGACCTATCTGTGTTAAGATCTCCTCAGGTGTCTCTTCAAGTCCCCTGATGGAGAAGACCTTTGATAAATCCTTATCATGTCCTTTCTTCAAAGCACTGAACTTGCTTGGCATTTACAAGTCAGTCTGTTTCTATTGTATGCTTCACGGGGGTGGGAATCTTGATTTTGTTCATCACTGACTCTACAAGGCCCAGGGCACTGACTGAATCTTGGGGAAACTCCAGTGGGGCTGGACCCAGAAGGCTCTGGCCTCCCTCTACTTGCCCACCATACCCCAACTCTTCAGCATCCAAGCTGACTCTTTGGAACATTCTCATGGCTTTTGTTGCCGTCATGTATCACGCTCCAAATTATCTTCAGGCTTCAGTTCCAGATCCATATCTGTCCTCAGCTGCTTCACCTCATTTGCTGGATGTCCTAGAGCCCAGGACTCCAGCAGAGGCCAAGGCCTTACTCCTCAGTTGCCACAAAGGTTCCTAAACCGGTCTGCATCAGCCCTCAGCATCCATTATCCATTTTCTACCTAGTAGCAAAGGAATCTTCCAGAAACACCTCCTGAAAAGTCAAGCCTCTGCATGAAGCTTTCTGGGCCGCCCACCACCCCACCTGACAGACACGCTGGCAACCCTGTGCCTCTTCCTAGCACTGTGCCTGGCACTATGACCCTGCCCTCTGCACGCACACTGCCCCCTGGCGGTGGTTCCTTGGGCCCCATGCTCTCCCTGTGAGCCCATCACTTCAGGTCTCGGCCATCGCTTTGCCATATCATCATCCCAAACTTAATACTATTATATACTTAAAAGACTAACTTTTTGTTTAACTGCACCTCCTCCTAAACAATATCTGTGAAATCATGTGCTAGTTACATTTTTTCTAAGATACATCAAAATATATTTTGATAAATGTTCATGTATCACCTCAAATCATCCAAGTACCACCAGTGGAACACACAGTGTTGGTCTTGCCCAGCCACCATCCAGCAAGGGGCCTGGTTCGTGCTTGAGAAATAGCTGTTCAACCATCCACACCATTCACTGATTTAAACCCATCTATCAAAAGATTCTGGAAAGCAAAAAGTAGGCAACTGAGGAGGCACCGGGGGCCCTGCCCAGAAATGCCAAAGTCCTCCATCCTCCCAGAGACAACAACCTGAAGCAGCGCGGCCTGGGATGAGCACCAGGGAGACTTGCCTCACTGAGACCTTGGGGTATTCGGCACTGCCCTTTTGCCCCTAAGAACCACTTCCCCTTGGCATCCTGAGGCTTTTTGCTTCCCAGCAGGGCAAACACAACCCTCAATGACACCCCCATCCAAGATAGCACCTCACCAGCCTGGCACTCTGGGCTTGGCCACTCCTTATACCTGCTCCGGCCACTACCTGCACACAGGGACTGCAGAGGCCAGCTCTCCTCTCTGCTGGCAGCAGCTGCCCTCCCTGCCCTGCTAACCGCACTGCACAGCCTCCCATGACCCCTGGGCCCGTTACTTCAAAGGCCCTACCTCACCTCTGTAGTCTTGATCTCACAGCTTCCAACCTCCACCCAGGCCAGGGTCACCTGTCCACTGAAGGAAGAGAGACATGGACATGCCCGTGTGTGAGGCACGCCCAGAGCCCATGTCAGGCCTTTCCCCCCAATCCCCCATCTCATCGTGAGGTGTCAGCACCACTACCACCCCTCAGTCTTTACACCCAAGTCACACAGCAGACAAGCAGCCGAAATTCCCTCCCAGTTTCTGAATCCAGTCCCTCCAAAGCCCGCAAGTTGTGATCTTCCCTTCTGGAGCCCGAGGGCAGTACAGGGCCTGTGCTCCCCTCCCCCCACCCTAACCTTCCTCCCTAAAGACTGACCAGCTGGGAAGTTCCTCAAACTCCCACCCACACCTGCCCACCCCGTGCCGGGTTCTCAGGACGATGCAGGAATTCTCCAGGTCCCTGGCTAAGGTCACTCCCTGGCTTGTCACTGGATCCTGGCCTACTCAAGGATTTTGCCCCACAATTCTATTTCCCACCTTGCCAAGTTTTCCTTCCTCTTAGGTCTTTCTCATCAGCATATGAAACATGTGGTTAAAAAGACAAGAAGCTTCCCTTGAGTTGGGGTCTCCCCTCCCCAGCTTACACAGAAGGCCTCAGCTGACTGTCGTCAGACCCTCTGGCTCCACCTCCCTCTTCCCCTCGCCCCAGCTCACGCCCCTCCGGTCCTCCTCCAGGCAGCATGGGAAGTTGGCGGCCACCCCTCCCTCCTCTTCACACCTTCTCTAGATCTGCACACTCCCCACCTGTCACCGACCCCTGCCCCTCCCCTCCTCACCCGCTCATTCTCTTTCCCCAGCTCCTCGTCCTCCTGACCTCTACCACGGAGGAGGCCCAGGCCTTAGACTTTGGTCTTCTTCTCCAGTCTGGATGCTTCCTCAGCCTCAGCGGCATGCTGGTAAATGTGTGATAACCAGCTCTGCGGCACAGGGAATGTGTGTACACACACACACTCATTTATATACATTTAACTCCTATAAAGGAATTGTAGTACTCGATTCACAAACATAACAAAATACGCAATACTCTTTACTGTAAACTCTATATAACCAACTGATTCTTACAGGTTCTCATTCATTTCTGTTGAAATCCTGCATCCATAGCCCACTGACAGGAGTAACTGGCAAATGAGTCTGATTCTGACGAGAGTGCAGGTCGATCCTGTGTTCACCCGAAGGAGTAAGATGCAAGTGAAACAACAAAAACCCTGGTGGGTTTTGTTCACTGGGTTTGATCACCAGTGAATGACTTCTTTGCTAAATCAGATAATGGTCAAATACTGTATGACAGTGCCTTCAGTGTTCTGTGCTATCAATACATGACACTCACAAGTTTAATTGACCTTATTATATATTTAAACCATTTTCTTCATCACGTTCTTAAGTCTAGACAATCAACAAAAGGATAAATTAGGCCTTGATTTGTAGCATTTCCCAGTAACCATGGTGGAAAAACTCCCACCACACCCGATTTCCAGCCACAACGGTGACGTCTTGAAGGTGAAGCTGGGTTCCACCATGAGATTCTACACTGTAAGTCATCTCAAGGGCACAGATCACAGTCGACTGTAAACTAACTAGGAAAGCTGAGTGTTCACTACCTTGAGAATTTTTAGTTTTACATTTACAGACAGTGAAGTTCACTCTTTCTGGTGTACACTTCTGTGAGTTCTGACAAACGCATCGAGTTATGTCGTCACCAGCACGTTCGAGATACAGCACAGTCACAGCGCCATGCCCCGCAGATTCCCTTGCGCTACCCCAACGTGGTGGAACTTCCCCCGGCCCTAATCCCTGGCAAAACCCTTCCCCTATGGTTTCACATCTTCCAGAATGTCACAGAAATAGAATCGGAGAGTATGCAGCTCGTTGAGCCTGCCTGCTACCCGTCAGCATGATGCCTGTGAGGCGCACACCAGGGGCAGAGTGCAGCCTTCTGATCATTCCCGCTGCGCGGCAGGGCCGCGCAGCACGGCCGCGCAGCACGGACATGCCGGCTCGCCTGTCCACCCCCCAGGGGAGGGGCATTTGCATTGTTTCCAGGTGGTTTATTTTTTTAAATAAAGTTGATATAAGCATTGAACACAGATTTTCATTTATCTTGGGTACATACCAAAGAGTGAGATTGGTTAGGTTGCATGGCATACGTTGAGCTTTGTAAGAGACCGGCAAACTGCCTTCCGCGGTGGCCGCATCGCTGTGCATCCCCAGCCGCGCTGCTCTGCACCCTCGTCAGCACATCACACGTCAGGCTGAGGTTTTTAATGTTTTTCAGCCACTTCAGTGTGGAGTAGTGTCTTGTTGTGGTGGTAGTTTGCATTTCCCTAACAAACTAATAATGGTGAGCATCTTTTCACATGCTTATCTGTCATCTATATTTCTTTGGTGAAATATCTTTGAATCTTTTGCCTTTTTAAAATTGGATTATTTTTCAAAAGATGTTATTTATTTACTTGTAGAGAGAGGGGAAGGGAGGGGGAAGGGAGGGAGAAAGAGAGGGAGAGAAACATCGATGTGTGAGAGGCACACTGATTGGTTGCCTCTCACATCCCCCAACTGGGGACCTGACCCATAACCCAGGCATGTGCCCTGACTGGGAATTGAACTGGCAACCTCTTGGTTCGCAGGCCAGCACTCAATCCAACTGAGCCACACCAACTGGGGCTTCCTCTCTTTATTTTTATTGTATTCCCCTCTCCTCTCCCTCTCCCTCTCCCTCTCCCCCTCTCCCTCTCCCTCCTCTCCTCTCCTCTCCTGCCCTGCCCTTCCCTTCCCTTTCCTGCCCTGCCCTTCCCTTCCCTTTCCTTCCTTTCCTTTCCCTCCCTCCCTTTTTTAAAGATTTTATTTATTTATTTTAGAGAGATGGGGAAGAGGGGGAGAAAGAAAGGGAGTGAAACATCAATGTGTGGTTGCCTCTAGCACACCCCACACTGGAAATATGGCCTGCAACCCAGGCATGTGCCCTGACTAGGAATCAAACCGGCAATGCTTTGGTTTACAGGCCTGCGCTCAACCCACTGAGCTACACCAGCCAGGATGTTGTATTTATTTATTTTTAGAGAGAGGGGAAGGGAAGGAGAGAGGGAGAAAAACACCAATGTGAGAGAGAAACATTGATCGGTTGGTTGCCTCTTGCAGGAGCCCCGACCAGGGATGCTACCGTTAACCCAGGCAGGTGCCCTGACCTGGAACCAAACTGTTTTCCTTTTGCTTTGCAGGATGATGCCCAACCAGCCGAGCCATGACAGTCAGGGCTGGAATGCCTATTTTCTTATTGATGAGTCTTGAGCATTCTTTATATGTTCTGGACATAAGTCCTTTGTTAGATATGTGATCTGCAAATATTTTCTCCCTGCATATGACTTGTCTTTTATCTTCTTATTTTCTTTCGCAGAACAAGTTTCTAATTTTAACAGTCAATTTTATTGTTTTTTTTAACTTTATGAGTTGTGCTTTTGGTCATTGTATCTAAGAAGTCTTTGTCTAACTCAAGGTCACAAAGATTACCCTCTTGTTTTCTTCTAAAAGTTTTATAATTTTTCATTTAGGTCTGTGAATGCTTTTGAGTTAAATTTTCTATAACATGACAAAGATCAAGGTTCGCTTTTCAAAATATGACTGTCCCGCCATGGCCAGTGTGGCTCAGTTGGCTGGAACACCATCTTGTACACCAAAAGGTTGGGGGTCCGATTTCTGGTTAGGGCACATACCTAGGCTGCGGGTTCGATCCCCAGTCAGGGAGCATGTGGGAGGCAACCAAGCAATATTTCTCTTGCTCTTCCCCTTCCTCTCCCTCTAGAATCAATAAATACATTTTAAAAGTTTTTAAAATAAGACTGTCCAGTTGTTGTATTACCATTTACTGAAAAGATGTTCCTTTCTTCACTGAAGTGTCTTTGCACCTTTGTTAAAGATCAATTAAATGTATTTGTATGGGTCTATTTCTGGCCTCTCTACTAAGCTTTGGTAGCTGGTGTTTGTGGGAGGCAGAATACTGGCTCCCCAAAGACACCTGCATCCTATTCTCTGGAAGCTGTGACTATGCTGTGCACACGGCAAAGGGGAATTAAGGTTGCAGGTGGCTGATTTTAAAATAAGGATATTATTCCAGATGATCAGGCAGGGCCAGTGTTATCACAAGGGATCTTGAAGTGGAAAAGGTGGGCAGAAGACTCAGTCATACGAGACCTGTACTTGCTTTTGCTGGCTGTGAAGAAGGAACAAAGGTCCACAAGCCAAGGAATGCAGGCAGCTTCTAGGAGCTGGAAAAGGCAAGGAGATGGACCCTCTCAGAACTGACAGGAAGGAATGCAGCACTACGGTTGATGGCTCTGATTTTTGCACTGTGAAAACTGTCAGATTTCTAACCTACAAATGTAAGGTAAAAAGGCGGGGTTGTTTTAAGGCTCATGCTACTTTGTTACAAAGCAGCTGCGCTGAGTTGCTGTGGCGGAGCAGCGCCAGCTACTTCGCATCTCGTCAGGGATGAGCTCGCGCTGCTCCGCTACAGCAGCAGCAGACTGATGCACAGAAAGACGGCGTTTTCCAAGCTATTGGTCCCTCATTTCTTCTAAGTTGTCAAATTTATAGACCTAGATTTGTTCATAGTATTCATTTATTACCCTTGTAATGCCTCCAGGGTCTACAGTGA